>PUHP01000182.1:15840-25863 GCA_006783085.1 Colletotrichum shisoi | reverse complement strand
ACTAACAAACCCCCCCCCCCCCTTTGGAGATGACAAAACGCTTGCTGACAAGGCCATTGTAGGGGCAACTTCTGGAAGAGCTGCAAGGACTGTTACATCGAGGGAAGCCACATCAAGTGCCAGTGCTCGAGACTCGACGGCAGCTTCAAAGAGTCCTCTCTCGACGTCAGTAAGTACACCCAGCTAGCCGGTGAATGTTTCCTTTGACCTTTTGTGCGGACTCAGACTAATCATCCCACCCCTTGCAGACAGCATCGTCTTCAACTGGAACGGATACCTGGCCTGCCACAGCCAGATCTCGAACTGCTACCCGATGACTTGGCAGTGCATGCCCGACAACTGGTGGCCCGAGGGATGGCGTCCGACTGTCGTCGACACCCCGTGCGACATCTGGCAGGCCGCCACGATGACGCCGCCAAACCTGACGCTGCCGCCGGGGTTGAAGCTGGCGAGCAACTTGCTGCCTGGACGAACGGAATAGTCGGGGCTTTGAGAAGAGCCGAGGACATGGCAGCAACCACGTCGATTACTGCATGGTGGCGAGATGGACTTGAAGATGGACACACGGAAAGCAAGTACTGTGAAAGACGGGCCGAATTGGGAAGCAAGTACTTAGGTGAAGTTGAAATACATACCCTGGACCAAGACTGCATACGAACCCTGTGGCATCGAGTTCCGTAAACGCCCTGCCCGAAGTTACACGTAAAGGGGGAAGGAGGGCTTCAGGTGCCTGACCACACCATCGCATTCATCGTGATGGAGGGTGATGATACCGAGTGCCCGGGCAGCGTAACACAAACGTGTCGAGTGACGCCAGGAGCAGGAACCACGGGCACGCGTACGCTGGGAGTCTACGGTGTATACGGTGGGCAGTGATGTCTGTGAGGGCGTTCTGATCGTGTCGGCGCTCTCCGGGGGTGGTCAGCGTGATCTCGGCAACAAAGCCGGCCCACGGTGAGGTAGGTGAACAGCGGAGGCCGCTCCAAGATTGGGCGACGGGTCGGCGATACATCCTACGGCAGCTGCACGCGTCAGCATCGGTATTGGAGATCCAAGAGTGGGAGGTGTGAGCCACAACGTTGACGAGCCACATTGTTTGGGTAAGCCGCCAGTGTCACTCGTGCATCTCGCCGTCGGTGTCGGGCGAGGCGGGCATTCTAGATTGGTGGTTCTGTGTCGATGCTGATTTGGTTGGCGTGGCTTACACAGCAAAAGCGCAGCATATCGACCGATGACATATCGTCGGCCGCCGTGGGGGGGCTGACGACTTGGCGCAGGGTTGGTGTAAATGACGGTATCCCAAGGATAAGCCGGGTTTATCGTGCTTCAGAGCAATCGAACTCCGACGACTAACTCCGGGAGTGATCTCGGCGACGACCGGCGCGCGCGGGATGAGGTATTGGGCGAGTGAGGTGTTGGGCGGCACAGGCTACACGCACAGCCATGCCTACATGCGGCAGAGACACTAAACTACCTAGACGAGGGGGTTCGGGAATCAATCAGTGAAGAAAAACGATCCAGAGTTGGGAGGAGCTGGTGGATGAACACTGCAATCGATGCAAGGAACTGTGCCCTTCCCGTTCCGCCCGTCTTGCACTGCAAGGTCGCGGGAGGAAACAAACCAAGGCCCTCCGTGAAAGATGAGCCCCGATTCAGAGAAGGATAACCATCTGTGGCACGGCATGGGGCGGAGACCGCAGAAGCAGCCACTCGGAGAAAGCCACAGCCGCGGCCAATCAGGATTCACCCCAGCCACAGATCCTTCATCCCATTGGGCGTCGGTCCGGGCCTGAGCTTATTCAGTGGATATACATACATCTTCAGTGGAGATAGATGTATATCCACTCGGCCGTGGCGCAGTTGTCGGTCACTCCTGTCAGTAGGTACTCTGTATTTGTATGCATTATGATTCATCCCTCGTCCATGGTCCATCATCCACCCATCATCCCTCCATCGCGTCACTCCACCTCATCCATCCTCCGCTCCACCACTTTTGTTTTTTTGTTTCTTGTTAGTCCCCGCGCTTGTTTCCCTTCCTGCCATTGCCGCTTCCTCTTTTTCCCCAGCGTAACACAGCAAACCAGAACAACGTCGACTCGCGCTTAAGCATCCCTTCGTGGGAATGTATGCCCACCTGCGGTCTCCCCGTTGGTTCCTCTTCGCGCCTTCGCATGCTCGGCGCTTCTTCCGTCAATGACCGCCGGTCCACCGTCCGGATCACAGAGCATCAGCGAAGTCTGCCTTGCCAAAAATCGGACTCGAGCTTTCTGTACTCTTCAAGCCCCCGGGGGCACATGCTCGGCGCTAATTGCTGTGGTTTTCATTTCAGTGTCTCTGCACACCGTGGTCTATCTAGGTCGTTCACGATCGCCCGGCCGCCTCCTCATGCGGCCGCAATCCGTTCGATCGATCTGCTCAGACAGGGCTAGATGTCAAAGCGGCATCCAGCCTTGATTTCAGCAGCATGCATCAAATCTTCGAGGAAGCGACCTCTCGTCATCATCATTGGTCGATGCCCCAACGCTCGAGGTCCAGATTGCGAGCTTGGCCGCTGCATCAGGGTTCTAGGCCCGAATCACCACCGACCGACCTCTCGCAGCGCCGAATAAGCGCGCAAGAATTCCAACCTGAAGCAAACCATCTCCATTCTCGATGACTGCGTCATTCGCTGGGGTGTCTGGATTCTAGTGCAAACACCTCATTCCGGTCAGGGGAAATGCCTCGTCGACTCCTCCACAAGTGTTGAGAGAAGCGGGATGCGGGGCGGCTGACTTACAATTTGGCCAACCAATCCCTCGCGAAACTTGTTTGATCTTCAGCCCTACCGAAGCATCCCATCCATCCCCGCATCTACGACTCAGACCAGGGCAACCGTTGTCTTGGGTGACACCACACCACGCGAGCTACAAACACAGTCTGTAACAAGACAGGTTGGGTATCTCAAGTCCGGCAAGGCCTCGGGTTCGTCATTCCATCTCAATGGTCAAGCTTGCCTCTTCTGGACAGTCATCCAAAGAAGTCTCCACATTCGCCACAAGTCCGCTCCGTGGCGGCTCGGCGATCCCCCCCGGTCCGCTCGCTTCACTGCGTTTGAGTCCGAAGGCACAACGGCAAAACACCGCTCCGCTCGCCACTCCACCGATACAATTGGTGTTGTGTCTGCATGCTCGATGAATCACCCTTGGATGGCATTGTCGCACAAGCCCATTGTAGTTTCTTCGGTTTGCCAGAGGAAGCTTTCAACCCGGTCAGCAACAGCGCCACTGCCTTCTGCCGACTCCATACATCCTTCGTACCGAGCACAGAGGCGGCCTCTACATGTATTCTTGCCCCGGGTACACGCGCAAACAACCAGATTCGCGAGCTCGTTGGATGGTGAACAGCCGTTAAGCCCATGTCACAGGGACGCCCTTCCACCCCCCGCCGCTAAAATCTGACGTTGCCTTTCTTGGGACCCGGGGACCTTCTCTCACTCTCCACTGAGTATCTCTTCGAGCAGCCTATGACCCATCTAGTGTCGTTTCTCACCCATGGTAGGGCTGCATCTGTGACCCCTGCCTGGCCCGCAACACCCCAGAAGCAGACATCGCCCACGGCCTGGCCTTTGCGACTACTGGGTATGGACCCATTCTGCACACTATCGTCGTAGGCCGGGGGTAGCTCGAGGCCCTCTGGACAAAAATACGTTTTGCTCTGTCAGCAGTCCTATTTACCGATGCCTGTCTCGTTATAGCCAATCATCGACTTGGACCTCGTTTTCCTGCCCATCACACTGGACCGACCGCCCGCACACATCTAAGACTCCGGGGTCATGAGCTATCGAATGTCCAGGAATGTTCGATAGTAACCAGAATCGATGCACAGCCGGTTCTTCGGAACAGATGAGGCTTGGTTGGGGTCAGGATCACAGAGACCACCCGTCGGCTGTTCCTGGGCCCAGCCCACACCCTACCTAGTTCGTATCGTGGCTCGACTGCACTCCGTTTGGAATGTCGTACCCATTGCTCACATCCCGATGCCCCATCCATCAGCCCCAGTCTCAGCCCCGGCCACGGATGGCATAATATGGAATCATGTGTGTTTGGAATTCATGTTACTCGATTGGTGTCATCAGAGGGGTGGATGCTCGGCATTAGCACGCGTGATTTGCGCACTCTCGTCCTACCTTCAACTGCCACTGTCCCTTGTCACTCTCGACTGTAATCATCTTCTTCTTTAGGACACTTACATCATGCAACGGCCGCATCAAACAGTCTTCGCCTTCAGTACCCGACGTTGCCGGATATCTTGCTCGGTGCTACTTGTCTCCAAGCCTTTCTGACCTCCCCGCCGGTCATCAAAGGGCCCGCGGACGCACATAATCACACTATTGTCATACGCTCTCTCCGGATTCTCTGCTTCGGAGACCCTTTGAGGAACTCGAAGGCTATTTTGACTTGCCAGCCGCCTATCGACGTCATTGAGCGGACGATCATCTTCAGCTGCCTACCTTAATTGGACCTGCGAATTCAAGAGCTTCCCTGAGGTGGATGGCCACAGTGATGAGCCACAACCCTGAAGTTAAGAGACAGGATATATTAACGACCTCGTCCGGTCCGAAGCCTGGCTCCCTTCCCACCCACAGATACACCATCAACCTCACTGGTCTCGAAGTCCAATTCGAACAAGACATTCCGTTTACTCTAGAAGACCTCCTTACTGCCTTTTCATCAAAACCCCTTGCCCAAACGTCTTTTTGTTCCCGCACTTCAGCAACAAGCATGTCCTCATCACGTTCGGGCCGTTCAGGAGGATCATCGAGCCACCACCGCAGCTCCAAGAGCAGCAAAAAGCCAAGGGCGGTTCAAGTCAGTCATGGTCTCTTCTTTGTACTGCATCCCTCGTACATTTCCCTGGAATCCAAACCCCCTCTGCACACGCATGCCTCTTTCAAGATCTTTGGGCCATACCCAATCTTCTCCTCGAGGGGCGCCCTCACTGACCCACGCCACAGCGTTCGATCCAGCAACTGATCGAATCCCTCGAGACGCACCGCGTCAACACGCTGACGGAGCTCTGCCGCATTGAGCGCGTGGCGGCGACATGCGAGAATGAGGAAGACGCCCTGGCCTTCCAAGGCCCCATGACCTCGGCCTGGGACTACTATGTCAACAGCAACCAGTTCCTGACGGAACTTCGCGGCCTGACGCGCAGCTACCCGCTTTGCAGCGATATTCTCTACGACGCCCACATGCGCGTGCGCAACGACCCGGATTCCAACAAGAGCTGGAACCTCGCGTGGCTATGCCTCATGAAGATCCAGGAAGAGTAAGCATGCCTCCGAAGACCCCAGCAGACGTCCACGCAGTACCAGTTTGCGCGCAGAGAGAGAGAAAACAATAAGCAAAGAAAAGACCAAAAGGCTGACAAAACGGGTGTGAATAGCGGTCTAGTTTCTGGGTACGCCGCCCTCGAGGCCGCGAAGCCCGAGATGTGGGGAGGCCGCGAGCCCTCGGCGGACGAGGCGGCGCAGCTCGGCGCGTGCTTCGAGTACGAGTGGAACAAGGCCGTCGACACGATGCTCCGGCACTGGTCCATCCCGCCGACCTGGTACTGATTGGTTGCCCTTGCGGCAAAGTTGCCCATGCGCCGGCCGGCCGGCTCCGAAACCACAGAGGCAGGCAAAGCTGGAGAAGACGACGACAACTGTGACTATTATGAGTGGATTTCAGGACTATGATACGAAGCAAGCACATTTGACTAGAGGGGGGAGTATCTTGGAGCATTTGAGAGCGAGACATTCATCTGTTGACGAGCAAGTACTAGCATTGGTATGGGTGGGCAACAACGGCATCGGCGTTTGGGCATACGCCACACTCGTCCCACGACGATGACAACAACGGATTTCAGGGCGTTTCGTTTTGGTCATCTCCCTCCCTTTCTTCTCTCCTACGTCCTTTGCTACCGCATATCAGGGCAGGAAGCCGAGAAGCAGCTTCCGGGAGGGGGCATGCAGACCAAGGGCACATGGCGTCGCGGCGGGTTTCTGGCAAGCCTACCGCAGGCTTTCTTTTTGGGATATTCTTCTTTCCCCTTTTTGTCGTTATATAAGAAAGCACCTAGCTAGACACATAGCCACAAGAAGCTTCTGAGGTTGAAACAGCCGCGGCGATGGAGCCGTGAGTCGCTCTTGGAAGCAGTCTCTGGAAGCGTCGAGGCAGATTCGGCCGTGCCCGTGCCACAGAACGACATTCTACAGGGGAGCCACTCGACCTCGTGACCGGCGGGCGGTTTCCCGCTCAGTCGAGAGATTCTTGTCTGTTCGCGATAAGGCGAGCTTGGCCGGGCTACGAAGGCTTAATAGACCGTGACTGTTTCGCGGCCAATGATCAACGGGTTGGCTGGGCAAACCCCGCTCGCAACACACCAGGAGCAAGGTATCAATTCTATTTTGATTTCTCTCCAAGATCTAGCTTCGGAGTGGCCCTTTAGATCTAAAGCCGAGCTGTACTTTCTGCCCCCACTCGTTCTTTGAGGGAGGAGGGAGGGTGCCATGTGTGCCCCCTCTATCAATACAAACATATCATCGTCGCTGTAGCCGTCTCGCACTATACATTCCCGGCTCTCGGCAACGCTATGATTACCGGGCATTTTCAACACACACACACACACACTCGCACACACACGCACTCACACTCACACTCAGTAAACAAGTTGAGCTTTTCCGGCGCAATTTTAATGGCCACAGCCCCGATGCTCACGGGGCCCTGAGCCCTACGCGGTGCGGCTTATGGTTCTGCCTCGCCGTCCGTGCCGTCCTCCTCGCCGACCCAGTCGTCACTCTCGAGACCGCGGTTGCGAATGGCGAGGGAACCAAGCCAGCCAAGGAGGGCGATGCCTCCAAAAACGCCCCAGGCGAGGGCCTCGCCCTTCGGGTGCACACGCGTGGACAGGGTGAAGAGAGCGCCCGAAACAAAGGGGCCGAAGCTGCGGCCTGCCGCCGAAAGAGTCTGGGCGATGCCGTTCAAGGTGCCCAAAGTCGCGTGGTTCGGGGCGCAGTTCGTGATCTAGAGGTTGTATCGTCAGCGACGGTCTCGAAATGACCCAGAAAATCGGACGAATGTACCAGAAGCATGACGCTGGACAGACCACCGACGGCGCAGATGTTCTTAATGACGAGGATAATTCCCAGCTCGATGTACAGCCATATGGATCCGGTGCCGACGCCGAATAAGGGCACGTCGTCCAAGTAACCAATCCAAGGCATCAAAGCCATGCTGATGGCAAGCCCCAGCAGCGCGATGCGGTAGGTGCCCAGATTGCCCAGCCGCACCTTCAGTGGTCGGAAGAGGAAAGCCTGGAAGACGATGGTAGCGACACCAGCAAGACTCAAGCTGATACCAATTTTGCTCGGTGGCAGTCCGCGGCCCGTCGGCGGATTGGCATCGGCGAAGATAGGGTACAGGCTGTTGTACGAGATGTTGGACAGCTGGAAAACGAGGTAAGTCAACAACACCAGAATCGTGTTGCGGTTCAATAGTTGGCGCCACGTCGCGAGGTCGCTGGGGGACTTGGCGTCATTGTCTACATCGGAGCCGTTCTCCGATCCCGGTCGGAGCAGGCGCTGTTCCTCGGTTACATCGTCGTCGTCGTCCTCCTCCTCTTCGTCATCGTCGTCTGATGCGCTCGTGATGATCTGCGATCCGCGACGAGGCCAACGGGTAGCCCAAGAATCTCTTCTTGGCTCTGCCACCCGTCGCTGGACCCAAGACCAGGCGTTCCGGGCCCAGTTCGGAATCCAAGCAGCGTGATCCGGCTCGAGCGACTCGAGCGTTTCTTCGAACCAGATACCGACGACCAGCACGCTGATGAGTAGCAGAGCGGCGCTGAGAAGGTTCGGCGCCAGGTAGGGATACCGTTTCCCCAAGGTGCCGACCAGCAAACCGCCCAGCGCGGGACCTGTGATGCCACCCAAAGAGTAGATGACGGGAAGCCAGGTGAAAGCGCGGCTCTGGTTTGAGCGATCCGTCACCTCGCCCAAGACGGTTGGCACGACGGCGGCATTGCCGTTGAGCATACCCATGGCCACGTGGACGACGAGAATCTGCCAGTAAGTCCTGCAGAAGCCGAATGCGACGAAGCAGCCGGCGAGCATAAAGGTGCCCGTGACCATGGTGGGTTTTCTGCCTACCACATCGGAGAGATAGCCCCAGAGCAGATTGGTCGACAGCTGTGCCAAGGCAAAGGCCGAGGCCAGAATTCCCACATAAAGACCCGTCTGGGAGTCTGGTATGTCAGAGAAGGACTCGACCATCTGAGGAAGATAGGGTCCAATCGAGTTGAGAGCCGTCTGCTCACTCAGGGAGAGGAAAGCGAGCAGGGCAAGCTGTTTGACGGGCAGAGGAGTCTGTCCATGGCCGTCGTCGGAGGGGTTGGAGCCGTCGTCGGAATGTGGGAAGAGCTCGGCCGAGGACTGCTCGCGAGGCGTCTTGGGAGGGGGCGTCGGGAAGGTATGGTATCGATGGGTGGACTGGCGGCGTATCAGGATTCTCCGGCTGGACTCAATAGCTCCGAGGGTGGGAATTGGGGCGCCAGCATGGAAGGAACCCGACGAGGCTGTGCGGGAAGTGGCAGCCGCGCGGACAGCGTTGTTACGGGCCATGATGAGCTCGGGATAGAGGTCGGGTGCGTCGTCGTTTGTCGTCGCCGTCGCCGTCGTCGTCGCCGTCGTCGGCGTTTGTGCCCTGCTACAAGGGTGCGCTGCTGGGTGCAGCAGATTGGGTTTGCAGCAGTGACGGCGGCGTCGTCGAATTGGGCTTTCGAAAGTCGGTGGTAGGTCGTCAACTCGTCGGAGATGGGCTTCGGTAAGAGAGATGCTCTTTCGGGCGTAGCTGCTGGAGCCGGGCTACCCCGCTGGCAGGGTCTCACGGTGATGGAATGCAGAATCGCAGCCTCCAGCGCATGGTCTCGTGTGTTATGCTAATAGCGGAGAGGAAACGGTGGGTAGTTGGGAGAGAAATGAACTGGCGGATTGCGACGCAAAAAAAGGGATCAGAATACTCGGTCGTACAAGAGTTGAGAAGAGGGAAAACCGTGTGTTGCACAGAGAAGAATATGGTGCATCCGCGGCTGATGGCGGCGGAACTGGATCATTGACCAAAATATGTGCTGTGGAGGGATGATAGGTAGTGGGGCGTGGTGGGTACGGGTGCTGTGGAAGGATATCGGCATTTCCTATCCACAAGCTTCGGCTGGATGCTGAAGGGCCAGGACCCAATGGCAACGAAACACAGACGTCTAGACATATGGGGTGTCGGTACGTACTCATGGTTCAAGCGACGTGAGTGACCTCATTTTTCTGCGTGTTTTTTTCCCCACCTCGTTTCGCTTGGTGTGCTGGCTGGTGGATCGTGCTGACCGAACGGACAGTGGGCCCGACAGCAGACAATCTCATGTTAAGCTTTCCGCACTGGAAGCAGCATCGCCCACTAACAGCCAGTAGGTTTGATGACTTCGAAATTCTGGCTTCCCTAGGTTCCTTCGATTGGTAGGATGGCAAATATGGATATCTCGGTACGTACTGCATCACACAGACATCGATCGCCTCGTGCTCAGCTTCTGGCTTTTCTTTGCCATCCATCACACGCGCATCCCGATGACGCGCATCCCTCCAACCAATAGCTTATCATTGGCCATGGCCATCTGATCTCTGATCCGGCACTGATCGCCCGAGATCCTGACCACTCCAGCTCCAGCTTCAGCTCTAAATCCAAATCCAACTTCAAACCCCTAGCTCCCAACGGCCACTAACCTCGCTCTTCGCTTTCCGACACCGTCATTTTCCTTTAGCTTGTCTATCCTTCTTACGTGGCACGCCAAATCATTCGACCACTCAGGACACAAACAGCCTTGTGACACAAGGAGTTGTTGACACCGTTGAATGCCTCCAATGCCGCTGTCTACCGTTGTGGTGAGATGCATTGGCCCGGCAGGGGAAATCCCTGAAGACACCCCCCCCCCCCCCCCCCCCCCCCCCCCCCCCCC
>PUHP01000181.1:0-43165 GCA_006783085.1 Colletotrichum shisoi | reverse complement strand
ATACAAGGCCAGGCTACTACTAGCGTAGCTAATAATGATTACAGACCGCACAATAGGTAGAGGCAAACATAGCACTTTATACACAGATAGTAGCTAGGTAGGGGAGCGTCTACACGTATTACTACCCTATATCTACTAGGCGTTAATTAAGGATGACTGCAGGGAGGCGCCCAAGGAGTACTTATTTCTGTGTAATAACTATAATGCTTGGCTAAGGTAAGGAGATAACTAGGTGTTTTAGTGTATTGCTGCGCGACGGGAGAAGCAGCTAGAGTAGGGCGTAGAGGGACTAACAACTAGCCGCAGCAGGCTCTAGGCGGAGGCGGACAGCATCTCCAAATAGGCCCACTACTATAGTGCTTTCTTATACGCCAACAAGATTGTATAGAGAAAGAAGGCTAGGGAACTAGGTACTAAACGTAATATAGAATAAGCTAGCATGGATATTTATTATAATATAAGTAGCTTTCTAGCTTATATAGATAGAGAAACAACTACTAATGTAAATATAGACAGTAACAAGGTAGCGTAGACTTGGACGGAGGACCGAACATGGATGATAGACTAAGCTAGGCGTATTATACAATGGCATAGCAGCTAACTGCCCGGGAACAAGCTGAACGTAAGCATTTGGCGGCGCTTTGCCATCGCCATCGCTAACCGGTTCTTGAACGAGGCGCTCGGGCGTTGGAATCCCAGGCGGAAGGGGGGGGGAGGACGAGAACGACGAGCTCGGCGACAACCTGTGGGACTTGCAGACCGGGCACAGCACGTGAATCGCCGGCATGATATACGCGCAGCTGCTCGTCCAGCTCGGCAGCAGTGTGGCGGCCAAGCAGCAGCAGTTCCGTAAGGTCAGCGCCTAGTGGCACTGGTTCTTGGGATTTGGGGCGGAGGACTGGGCGAGCAGCTGGGGCGGCAGTAGTAGCTTGAAGCGGAAGGTTGAGCTGTACGACGGCGTCCGTCTAGAGGCCCGGCTACGCCGATTCATCGGACTCCAGCAGGCCGACATAGCAGGCCAGCTGCAGCAGACAACAGGTAACAACAAGGCAATCTTCCGCAGAAACCAGGAGTAGGTAGTCAGAGCCATCATCATCAGCTACAGCCCTATCGTCTAGATTATCAGCACAGGTAGTAGCAAGAGATTGTCGTTCATGCAGCTAGTATTCTGCTTACTAGACGGCGTTATAGTAGTTATTATACTACTTACTATAATATAGACAGACTTAGACACATAGTATAAGAAGTCCTATATTGCATCCCACATATAGCTAAGCTACAAAGACAACTAGGCAGCATCCATTATCTTTGTAAGTGCTGCAGGGGCGCTGGTCATCGCCACAGACGCGCTGGGGCTTGGTATTAATGTACTGGACGTACGTCTTGTGATCCACGCCGACATGCCGCAGCAGCTCCCGCGCTTCGTCTAAGAAAGCAGGTAAGCAGGCTAGGACAGGACGCCAAGCAGGTCTGTTATATACTAGTCTGGGTTATAGACAGGCAGATAGACTAGTTTAGATGCGAGGCAGCAGAGGTATAATGCGATAGATGCTAGTAGCGGAGGTAGGCGGAGGACGTGGACGGGGGTGCTTGAGCAGGAGATGTTCAGAAGAGGCGACTAGAGAACTTCTTAGTGTGCTTCAAGTATAGGCTACTACATAAGATATGCAGGGCGTAGACAAGAGCTGTTGAAATAAAAGGGTATTATACATATGTATCTTACCCTAAGGGATACCCTAGCCTTTAGCCTCCTTCTTAGTAACTAGGATCTTATCGATCCTACTATCCTTCTAGTAAGTACCGGATGCTCCGACCTGTTGCTTCCGAAGGACCTAGACGGGCTAAATAGAAGTAGAGTATAGAGGCCTGTATATATAATTAACCCTCGTTATTAGCTTTTATAAGACCTAGCACCTTTTCCTAAAACTACAGCTAGTATACTATCTACGTCTACTATAAAAAGTACTAGATAGTCCTAATAATCTAGTACGTGCTAACGACATTAGTAGTTGCGCTAATGCACCGCCTGGTCTACAGAGTCTGTGTCCCCACATAATAAGTAAAAGTCCTAAGTATGTATTGTTTAACCTTATTGACTTACCGTCTTGTTGCTAGCGCGAGTAGTTGCTACAAAGTACTATTCTACACCTAAGACTACAAGCCCGGGTAGAAACAGAAGACTAGAGACATCAGCCCCTATCTTCCTACATAGCATTAAAAGGTATCTCTACTACGCAGCATGCTACAAGCTAATTTGTAAATTAGCATTGTCAAGCCCCCTATCGCGTTTCTTATACTTAATGCTAAGGGATATAGGCTTATTATAGAGGATAAAGGAGGGTGTGTAGTTAAGCGTGTTGCGCCCTAATAGGTTTTGCGTCCTCCTAATAGCATCATCTAGGGAAGGTTTATCTAGAATAAGGACTAGGTAGTTAATAAGCATGTAGTAATTAACTATTTATAAGCCTACTCTAGCACTATAAATAGTAGTAATTAGTCTATTTTATTTATATAGTAGAGATATATTTTTAGTAGCCTAATATTCCTAACATGAAAAAAGAGTAGCGTAGAGTAGAGCGGAGTAGAGCTAAGCTTAAGTAATATATATATATAGAAGAAGTTTACTATATTATCTCTAGTAGCTACACCTAGCTACTACAGAGCCGCCTCTAGAAGGTAATAATATACTTTAGTCCCCTAGCTAGCTTTATCAACCTATTCCTATATATAGAAATAAGATACCTTAATAATACGCTCTACTATAGGGTAGCTAGTTGTAGGGCCTTACTACCTTTACTTATAATTAACTTAGAAGAAGGTGTAGTTAGAAACTCTAGGGAGAGATAAGGGGAGGTCAGGCTACAGTTTAGTTAGCCTAGATATACATTAGTAAAAAGTCTAAGATATCTTTCTCTAAAGCACTGTAAGGGAGAGGGGTAGGTAGGTAGGTTATGTTATATAGTAGTCCTTAAGGATAACATTAACCCCTAATACAAAAGTAGTAATGTTAAGGTATACATCCCTTAGGCTAGGAGTAGTAAATAGGTTAATTTCTAAGATATTAAGTAAGGTAAAGTGAAGCAGGTTGTTAGCTAGCTTGAGCGATATAAGCTGCTTAGTAGGGGAGGATTTGCGGGAGGTAGATATCCTTGTGGACGTGGTGGCGATGCTGCTAGTCTGTGATGCTAAGTCGGCTGGTGCGAGCATCTTGGCAGGGCTGCAGGGGGTGGCGTCTAAGTTAACAAGGTAACGTTTCTTAGGAGTTATTATCTTAGTTAGATTAGCCATTTAGAAGACAGAGGGAGGAGTAGTGTACAGCTTGTGAAGGGAAGGTAGAGGGGTGAGGGCCTCCTTAAGGGATCGCTTCTTTGATGTTTTGATGGCGGCTAGAAGAGTAACGCCGTCAGTTAGTGTTGCAAGGTTGAGTGTGTTGCTTAGTAGAGCTAACAGCCATTCTTTGATACGTTCTCAACAGTCAATATTGCTACATATGGCCTCCATTGATTATTGTAGTAAGTCGGGTGGAGGAAGTATGACGGTGGGGTGAAGGACGAAAGGTTGATCTGAAAGGAACTAAGAGGCTGACGTTGGAATAGAGGGGAGGGGAGGTCCCTGTGTTGGCGGGACAACCGGTGCTCCGCAGTGGAGTCACACCTTCTGCGCTCATTGACAGGTCCACTGAAGTTTGTTAAAGTGGAGTCGGAGCTCACTACTACTCCCTTGTGGGTATAGCACGTAGAAGCTGCAGCATTTTAACCCATCTCACCAACGAGCGAGTGGGACAGGATTTCAACCCGCCCCACAAGACGCGAAAATTACCTAACTTAACGGATTCAACCGAGAGACGCAACGAGACGCGACACAACGCAACGCATCATTACTCTTTTCTATTCCTCAGTCTAAACTCGTACCCCGCTCATGCACGTATTCCACAATAATCAGGGCAGATTATAACTAATATTAATCTGAGAAACACACTTAATTTAATCTACTATACTACAGACTACTACTGCTGCTCATAATAAAGCAGCCTATCTACCTTAACTTCCAAAACCGGGAATTCCGCAAGGAACTTGCCCACAGCCCGACGCTTGCGCGGATCATTATCCTCGTTGCAAATCTAGATTATCCCATCGACGGCGAGAAGGCTCCAATCTCCAGTTTTTCTCCACACTACATCTACTCACCTAAGGCCTCTAAACCTTACTACTAAGGCTACTAGAGCTTCAGGCACTTAAAGCCCTAAGAGCCACTAAGATATCTTAGGTAGTAGTAGTAATAGCTGGGTTTGCGGTACCTTGGCTTGTTTTTATTGGATTTCCCCGCATTTTGGAGCCTTCTCGCCGTTGAGGGGATAGGCCTAGAAGTGTCGAATGGATTACTTCTTAACTTACCCGCGCTAGAAATCTCATTGTATTTATTTTCCACTTAGACTCAATAAGACATTAACTCGTCATGGTAAATGGAAGTCAAACCCGTAATGGGACCACTTTTCTCTCATCCATCGATACCTGTCAACCTGTGTTGATCGTGTGTCCGTCCCCTCCTTTTGCAAAAGATTCCACTCCTTACGCCAAGGATCAAGACATGTGAAGTTTTGGCAGGCGGTGGTACACCTTCAAAAGAACTTTTGTTTATACCTCGTAGATTTCATAGTGCTGTTGTTGGCGAATTGTATACTAATGCGCCGTCAGCTGTACTATCTAAAGCCAACAACGCAAGATTCAATAAAATATCAGGTATATACGCTGTATATAGGACGTGTCCTTTTTACTAGAGTCTTGCCAGTAGCTTATTGCAAACTAACAAGTTACTCTAAAGGTTTACATCTGCCTGCGAGGTGCAGCTTGAAATGAAGCAGCACTATATATTAAAAGTAGTAAGATAAGAGCGCAAAATCCTGGAAAGATCGTCGTATTGTTGTATATTACAGCGAAATTCCATCTCCTTAACTCTTTTTCTAAATTAAAATCTTCAGCATGACTAAAATGAGGGCCAACGGAGCCCAGCTCATTCCAGAACTTGGGTTTCGAGGAGAACCTGCGCTTCTTTTTTTCTGACAGGGCGCCGTAATGTTCTGCCATGTACCTTCTTCACATCCCATTTGTTCCAGTATCTTGGTCGAGATATTTGTAGCAAGCTCGCTGGCTAACGACTTGTAGGTACATTGCTCCGGCTCGATACTCGTATCAAAAACTGGACATGTCTGTTTCTGCCCGTCCTCGTCCAGCAGACCGTTTGGATACTTCACGTCGGTAATACGCACTGCCACCGAGTTCTCTTGGTCAGACTCTGGGCAGGCGTATACGGCAGACTCAATGTCGGGCACCTGGGCTCCAGGCGCCGTACTAAACATGACAACGCGGCTGCCGCCGTTTTCAGGCCGGTTTGACCAGCCCTTCTCGTCAACAGATCCATCGTGAAAACATCGGGGCTCGAGACTGAGCGCCCATCTGATGGCATACTGATCTGTCGTGCCACTTGTCATGTTGACAAGAGGAGTGTGGAAGAAGTGCTGGCCTGGTGTGATTGAATTGAAGGCTTCCGCCAGGAGGGCTTTGTTGATTCGCGGGGCCACGTCCTGCCAGGAGGAGGACCCGGTGTTGTTAATTCTCCAGGACATGCTGTAGATTTCAATATCTACGTACACGTCGAGCGGCCAGACGGCATCGAGGTTCGTGATACCGAATATGATGGGGAACCATTGTGTAGGCGCGTATGTCTCCTCTGCCCGTGGAAAGAGGAGGTTGACCTGGAGGTCAGCGGGCAACTTTCTGTTTTGGTCCTGACCTGACACTCTAACGGAAATGGAGAGAAACAAGGCGAGGAAAACCAGTAACAACCGCATACTAGTAGTAATGCCGCTGTTGCGACTGAGGTTGAGGTTAACAACAACTAGGTGGATGACTTATTGATGCAGTCGGTTAAGGCTGGCTTTAGAGAGAGTCGGGAGAGAGAGCGGCGCCTTCGACCTCCCTCCTGTTCTTGTGGAGGGGAAACCGAGACTTAACCAACGTTGCGCATGCAATTTCATAACCAAATCGCAAATAATTGGTCAATCGGGTCATCCGGAAAACTAAGAGAAATCTCCAAGCCTTCCAAGACTCATTCATATCCGTGAAGCCGGCTTGGCCCTAGGAGCGGGGCCGATTTACTCTGCTCCGTGATATCCATTTCTACCTAGTCAAATCCCCTTTTTAACCTTTTTTTCTTTTCTTGAACCGGCCGATGCGCCGCTTCGGGCCGTACTCCGATTACATGCAAGCGATTCCAGATACGTATGCGATACTACTCCACAAGCTGACAAGGCTGCAGGCACGGGATGCAGGTCCGCGCCGTTGTCATCTAAGCCAGCCAATCACCTAGTCAAGAAACACTGCGGTATAAGTTGCTAACACCAGTATTGGAAGGGAGGGACACAACGGATACTCTTGTTGGCCCTTTGTCTACTGCTTGTTGCAGCCTTGCGGTACATTCCAGGAGTTGAAGGGGTCCGGTTGATGCTACTACAGCCGTAGCTTCGCCATAGTAGACCCCTCTTGCACTAGTCCAAACTGTCTCTTTGTGGGCGACAGACTTACCTCTTATGCTAGAAAAGGAAGATGCACTGACACTGCCGGGTACATAAGCCATGCCAAAATCAATGAGATTGGCGGGCAGACATGGCTGGATGCAGGAAGTAACTTGGACATCATGACTGACGGTAATCTTTAGGTGGACTACATGTCTAATAGTCTTAAACAGTCGCGCACCGACGTTTAAAAGCGCTACAGTATGGGTGGCACTATCGACTGGGCAGTCGATCTTGCGAAGTACCAGAGCCCGCCCTCGTACGATGTAGAAGACATCGACCTGAATCTCAGCTGGTTACAGGTTAAAGCAAATACCAATTCAAGAGGGACAGCCACCTGCGACGAGACATCGCGAACCGGTGACTGGGTCAACAAGTCCTGCAGGGAAGACGAGGTTGTCGACTTTGACGAATTCACCCCCAAAGACCGATGGAAGGCGCTCGAATGCTCAGCTGCCTGGGACGATGTGATCCAGTACTGGTACACCTGTGCCAGGACTGGATCTAGTCTCGACTTTCCTCAAGCCGTGTCAAAGTTCCTTCGCTTGCAACCCGACACCGTATGTTTCCGACCTTCGTCTTTGAGCAAGACCGTGACTAATTATCATGGGTACACAACAATATCGTGATCTGTCCAGACAGAACAACTGTAGAATCAGCGAAAAGTGTCTCGCAAACTACTATGAGCCTAAAATATATGTGGGGGCCTGCGGGAACGAGATTTGGAAGTCAATCGCAAGGCTTCATAGGGTGCTTCTTCATCTTCCCCATCCATCCAGCAACACACGGGCATTTCCACAACCAAGATGCGTCGTCGAGTTTTACTCAGTTTGTGACTAACACCCCTTCTTTTGAAAGACACTGAACAATCGCTACGCGTCCGTGAAAGAAGCGGGGACCGAAGTCGAACAGTCGAAAGAGACATTCATTGGAACATTCGCTCCGAAGCCCAACGACGATGGCGAGGTGCTCGCTCTCCTTCTTTCCATTCTCGAGATCCCCATCAGCATCGTAGGTGCGTGGTTCTTCGCAAGCAGTGAATAGCTCCAAGAATGAAATGCACGGCGGGTCTGACCCGGACCTCTGGCTAACGACTCACAGCCTTCTTTGAGGTGCCCTTCTTCGCTAAGAATCTGGATGGGAACAGGAAAGACGCGCTCGAAGACAGTGTTATGGGACTCATTGGCGTGGGTTTCAATGTCGTCAAGGAGGCCCTAAAGTATGCTACACTCTCCTGAGAATATGAACCCAGCATTCCTGATCCGGGCGCTAATGATCCTGCGTCCAGGTCCGCTGCTGATAATAGAGAAGAGATTGCCTTCGAAGACATCTACGAAAGCATTGTCGGCAAGTGGCAGGATCAAGTCGACAAATTTACGTACAAGAGATTCGACGGGATTGCCGAAAGCATCAACGCCCTCACCGCCATGTTCGAGGACTGAAAGAATATTACGGGCCTGAACGATGGAAATACCGATAATGACTCCAATTATGGTTACACCGACAACTGGAACAGAGGGAAGTCTCTTGAGAAAGCCTTCTACGCGTCAGCTATCCCGGCCGCCTGGACGGCTAACAACCAGGCACAGGTCATTGCCGACTTTGGCTAGACTTGCGAGATCGACGCAAGAGACTACTTCCCCACCAAGCCCGAGAACTACACCAAGGGCTGGAGATGCATCAACGGGCACTCTTACATTCTCACTACCGTGGTTTGAGATGGCCCGTCGGAAGGCTGCGGCATGGAACAGAATACTCTCCCACCAGTGTGGGTGTGCCCAGTCATGTGGACCTACGATATCCTAAAGGGGCCGGACGCCATCCTGGACACCGACTTAGACTGGGCTGGAATTACGGTTGGTGATCTCATCATTGGGTATGCTATAAACTAAACCCGTCTTAAAGTAGAAAGCTGTCTAACTGTGCGTTGCAGAGCTGTCAATACATACAAGGGAAACGGCGGCAAGAACATTATGGACTTAGCGAAGAGGGTTACAGACCTAACAAAGATTGATGTGGCTAAAGAGTTCCTAAGAGACCCTCTAGATCAACGGGGAGCTAGTTTTATTTATGTTCCTTTTTGTAGTCTAGAGGAAGCTTCAGCAAACCTTACTAGGGGCCAGGGATCTAAGGAGAACTACTATAACTACCCTTGCAACGCGTAATAATATAGACTATAACTAGATTCCTCATCTTCTCTGTAAGTCAACATACCCACATCTGGCCCCCCCCCACATCTGGCCCCCCCAAAAATGAAGCCATCTCCAACATCACCACCATTTTTACTTAATTACTGCCCTCTTCTAGATGCCACTACAATATAGTCTTTAGCTTCACTAGGTAAATTAGACTTACTAGATTCACCTGTAGTATCCTCTTTTTTACTAGCCTTAACCTGCGCCTTCTGCACGTCTGAGATGGTGGCAAACTTAGTATTAGGATCTAGCTGGACTACCTTCCTTTTCCTTACTGCAGTGTTGGCTACTTGGGCCTGCAGAAGCTCCAGCTTGTGCTGGGTAGTTACCAGCTTATATGCCTTTTCACTGAACCCTTTTTTTACCTTCATGAAAAGGAGGCGTTGAGTACTGGCGTTATTATCCAGCTCTGTGAATAGCTTCAGTTGGCCAGCCAGATCCTTCATCTTCCTTGGCGTCGACCACACCACTGCAGATGACGCAGATGCCTATCCCTTAGCTTCCTTGCCTCCAGAATACCCTTTGTAGGCCTGATCTAATAGCCCTGGTGTTAATAGGAGTAGTAATAAGCTTATAAGAGGCTTTGCTATAGAGACAGGCTATAGTCTAGTCTATTTCTATCTACTCTTAATGTTCTATATCGTTAGGCCCGCTAGACGATCCTTCTAATAATAGCCTATAAAGTTCCTTTTACCTATAATAGTAGAGTTATTCTACTAACTAAGGTATCTAAGCTCCTTCCTATAGGCTGCCTTTATAGGGCTAAAGACTAACTAGTTAAGTAGCTAGAGGATATAGGAGGTACGTAGTAGTAAGAATAATAGGTAGATATTATTAATATAGCAGAGCTATATAAATTCTGTTATTATGTAACTCCTATAGCTATTAATAACTAGTAGTCTAGCCTCCTCCTTACCCTCCTTACCCTAGGAGATAGTCTAAGGGATAAAGACCTTCTGCAGCCATTTAACTATAGTGTCGTCTGTAGTCTATCTATTCTCTATTACAGTAAACTACTATCCTTCATAAGGGCCAAGGTCTAGAGGAAACTACTACTACTGGACTGTCTTGCCCTTATATATGATGAGGGGATCAAGGGCATAGCCCAGGGCAGAGATGCATTTAATAATAGATACTTATACCCTTAATCCAGGCTGTTTCTTACAGACAGACTTTGTCTCAGATATACCCAGCACTAGCCTATTAGATCCTTAGCCCTTAAGGATACTAGTCTTATCTATATTATATTTATTAGCTAGTTTAATACCCTTAATCTTTAGTATAGTAAGGAGTTTAAACTAGTCCCTAAGAACCTTAGTAGATACCCTATTAACACGTCTTGAATCTATAAGGCGACTTCTCTACACCTTAACTAATAGATTTCTCTTTAGGAAGGCTTAGATCTATCCCTTTCCTTTAGGCTCTGTATCCCCTATAGCGTAAACGATCCTTCCTACAAATACCCTCACTTGTTAATAAGTTAGGGTAAGGCTAAGGGTATACTAGATTCGCACCTATTTAGCTAGCTTAGCCTCCTAATCTGGGGATAACCTCTGGAGGTTATAGAAGGTAGCTACCCTTGCTTAGATACCTTGGAGTTGATAACAAAGTATTAACCTTAGGATCCCCTATTTAGATAATGCCTTGTGAATAGACTGGCTATTAGCGACGGCATCTAAGGCCTGTTTAACCTTATACTTGGTGTATTTGCCTATAAGGACTATAAAAGGATATGTAGAAAAAATGAAGTCATTTGGTTAAAAACTGTAAATGTTGTGATGTGGTGAAGTTGGTGAAAATAGGAGGCTGGTGATGGTAATGAGGCATGTTTGGGGGGGCCAGATGTGGGTATGTTGACTTATAGACACTGTTGGACTACTCATCCAGCAGACAGGGAGCCGGCCAGCAGCAGCCGGCAGCGGCAACGTCCGCAGCAACGGAACCCGGAGATCCAACCTCCAGGCTGCCTACAGCTATATCTTCACTGCTGCTGCTGCTGCTGCCAACCTACCAACTTTCTCTTCAATGCACATATATACAATCGCAGCCTAGTAAAGTGGTACATGGCCTTTGCTGTCCAATCCACAGCACGGAAAATTGCCGGAACGAATCATTAATTCGGCAAGGGTATGTCAACTCTTCTCAATGACATAATGAAGGCGGCCAGGTCTTGACCACTTCAGCTCCTCGAGGAAGTCCCTGTGAGTAAGTAAAGAGAAAAGCTATTCATGAGAGAACTCCACAGAACGCTAGCCGAGGATTGCTCTAGCTGCGCACCAATTTCCGTACACCCAAGTGTTCTCAGTATGTCCAACAATCAGCTGTTTGGTGTCTTTAAGACATCAGCGGTCTCCATGCTAGCTGCGGCATCATAAGTGTAGATGACGGTCGCCTTAGAGACTTATGAGTTACGTCGTCTCGTATGGGAAGCAGCGAGTGAGAAATTGTATGAAGAAGCAAACTACCTCGTTGCTCCTAATACTTTAGTCAATCACCCCACGTAGGCAATATAGGTTTAGTCAATAAACCATGTCAACTCGATCGTAACGATGCTTCCATCTGCTTTGTCTTGGATATCTATCATGTATTATCTAACTCTCTGCCTCTCTTTTTCCCTACCTATCATGGAATATCTGCCTGGCTGTGTCTATGTTGCGACTTGCATGTCATGTTACCTCTATTCGCAATACAAGCCCAAAAAGAAATAAGTTGTTATGCGCGTCCTGTTTGATCCGCGCGGCAATTACTAAGTAGATACTGTTCACCTCATCAATCAGGCGGTTGCAGAAGATACTGTCAGTCTCTGTCTCCACTGTCCTCAGGCCAACCTCGCTCTTCGACCTAGCCTGTCTCTTCCACTGGACGGTATCGTCAAGATTTCTCTCCTGCTCCATACTTGGCTGTCCTGGTACGGGACCATGACGAGAAGATTTTGGCGCAGTAGACTGAAGTCATCTCCTTCCATCGTCCAGAGCAGTGTAGCAACCAGAAAATTGGACCAGGGCGTCAGAAAAGTAGCGGCCCTGTCACTAGGCGTCAAGCAGAGAGACACTCACATATTTAGGAAATTCCCCCGTTCTTGCTCAGCCTTTCTAAGCTAAGGCAGGCATGGTTTGGACGTCAAAACGAGGTCGGCTGGATTGGTCTTGGCAATGAAGCATGGGTAGTCGCTTCTGCGGGGTGGAAGGATAAGAGGAGAGAGACAATTCCCCCAAGGCGTGAGCGAGCAGCGTCGCCGCACCTGTGCCTACCCACGATTTATCCATATTTGTACAGCTCAGGTGCACTTTATGCAAGTTCGCATTGCAAATGCAACCTAGGGATTATCCGCCTGAAGCTTACCTGCCCCTCTGCAAGCTCTCTCCCTGCATCCCAAACGCATTCTGGATGTCCTGGGCTTACGCACACACTGTGGATCTCCCCAGCATCTAGATCCCCGTCTTGTTTCCTGAGGGCCTACTTGCGAAGGTTGCACCTGCTAGTCATACTGCGCTTTCAGTTCAGCCAGATTCTGCTCCGACTCTGCCTGTTGATCCTCGGCTTCAAACCTGTAGTCGGCCTAATGTTAGAGGTGCAGCGCAATGGCTCTAATGCGGTCAACAGCACCGCGGAGAACCGTTTCTTCCGGTTCCACGGATTTTGATGCTGGTTCTTTCGTCATCTCGGGTAGTAGCGGCATTTCCGTCGAGGTCGCGTCCGGGTCCTTGGCGTCCGGGTCCTTGCCGCCCGTCCTCTCGTCGCAACGCCCGAGTCCGTGTCGAGGCCCGAACCTTCGTCCGTACTTTCACGTTCCTCAGCATCCGACACGAACATTGCTCTATCTTGGAAGTCGCTATCTTGTAAGACGTCTTGGATACCCGTAATGTTCTCGTCACTCGTCTGTTGCATCGGCTCGAACTGCGTCTGTAAACGATCTTGTCAATGTGCTTGGCTTGGTGGCCTGGACATTGTCGGCAGCTTGGATTGATTTGGATCGGTCCGACCTCGTAAGGAGTGGTGTTTGACGAAATCAGTACCCTAACAAAGCTGCTCTCGGCATGAATGTGAACTTGGCTTACGCGGTCTGCTGTGCTTGGGACGACACCGGAGTTGGCGGTCGTCGAGAATGTTGTTGGCCGCTTCCCTCTCAAGTCACGGGCTTGGTCGTGGGTGTGGCGTTGATGTTTAGTTTTAGTGTCTTGTTGGGCTGATTCACGTCTACGGCAGGGCGGGGAGGATTGGCTCGTACTTTGCAGTGTCAGTACATGATATTGGCCAAGGCCGAAAGCGGCGAGTGGATGGGTTGCTTGCAAGGGGGAGGAAGGGCACCTACGAAAAGCCTTGGCCGCAGCGAATTCCCTAACGGTGTATGGGTGGGTGAGATATGAGCGTTGGTCGTGGATCGTTGCCCGCTGCGCCTCCAGGCGATCGAAAAGGTCGTGCTTGGTGATGTGTTCCGGGAGGTTCTCTCAGCAGCTGCGCGTCTCGACTGTCTTTTCTCTGAACCACAAGTACAGCTCGAAGTGGTCGTTGTCGAGTCCGAGATGTCTTGCCGCGCGTTTCCGATACCCGGCCTCTGCTCGGTTTGTTGTCACTTTGGTGGACCAATGTTCGCCGTGGGTGGCTTGCAGGGAATGGTGGACGAGTCGGCGGTCGAGGACGGCCTTCTTGATCCACAAGGGAAACGGAGGTAGGTGGTGCGGCAGCGGATGATGAGACTAGGCGTGGGCTTTACTGACCTGGATGCTGACCTGGATGTAAATCTGCGTGAGACGGCTCCAAGATGCCTTAATGCTGCTGTGAGCAAGCGTTGCGGTGTAGATAAGGATTCTAAGGGCGGCGTCAAGAGAAGGGTCAAGTGCGTTGTCCGTTGGAGTATGGGTACACTGTACTGCTTGGGCACAGGTGACAGGCATATCGTGGAGCCGATTTTCTTTTTTTTTGTGCCGGCGTTGGCTACAGGTGGATGTGATGCGGACGGGAGATTCGTGAGGCCGGCGGAAGAGGCGAATGCAAAGCCACTTGAGGCTTTGGGTGGCATGGCACGTCATTGGTCGGCTCCATCCTCTTTCTCCCTCGAGTACCTCACGCAAGGCGTGTGTTGGTGTCACAGGGTACCCGTACGCCGCTCAAGCTGAAGATACTCATAGTTGCTTTTGCCGCAAACATGATCTTGACATACGTGCAAAGCTTGACCCCCTCGCTTGAACTTCGACATCTACATTAGATTGGTTTTATATTGCAAACTTGAACACTGCTGGAACCAGGCTGAGGACGTTGTGTTGTAGTTGTTGCTAGTGCAATGTGACCACGCAGTGCGTCACTGAGAGCCATAAGTTTTGATGAGATGATGTATGTGCTGGGATAAGATAAGAAAAGATCTTGGAGGATGAGAACTCTGTAGGGAAAATATTGCACCTTCAGCCAATCATAAATTTCCCTGGCCAGGGGTCCAGCTCCACTAATCCCCGGATAGCAGGGGGTGGGTGGGGTAACATGTCCTAGGGGGTATCGATTGATTCACGTTCATCTCTCACTACCTACACTCACCACCTACCGACCTTGCCCATTTTTCGCGACTTCCGCTTTGTTCCTTATTCCTTTACTCACCTTTTCCAATTCCAAATCTCCAAAACTCACTTCACGCAAGACAACGCACAACAGCATCAACAGCAACAAACAATCAACAAAAAAGCAGCAAAGCCTCCCATTCTAGCAGTGTAAACAATCACCATACCATGTCTTTGTTTGCCGACACTGCTCATGCAAACTTGTTGGCAGACACGACTTCTAACCGCGCTATCCTCACCATGTCGACGTCTACACCCACCGCCTCACCAGCACCATCTCTGTCTCCGTCCCGGTTGTCGTCTTCGTCTCTGTCCACGTTTCACGATGGGCTTGGAAACACCCAGATGGGTCTTGCCCTCGATGAGGACGACATGGTTAACATAGGTCCGTTTGCTGCTGAAGGCACCGGGCCTTGCCCGACTCCTGGCTGTCCCCCAACCTCTCTCCGCCTCGATACCCCCGAAAACCTCGAGGCTGACCTCGATGCCCTCTGCTTGTGGCAGTCTGGCCTGCTCTTTCTTCCACCTGGATCCTCGGCCTCGGCCTCGCCCTCGCCAACCACAGAATTTCGTCTCGCGCCCGAGCATCTCAACCGCTTCCAGTCGCTCCTCCGTCAGCTGCGCATCGCTCGCTTCTCGTACGATTTCCCCTCTAGCTATGCCCGGGTTGTCATGGTCGAGTCCACATTGCACGCGCAGGCCATCAGACGTGCCTCGGAGCTAGTCATTCGAGCCAGGGACGACATGGTGGCTGCTGTTTCCGCCTACGCAAACGGCCTGCAAGACGCCCAGCCGGCTGCCGATGCTGCCCACCTCGCCATTCGCCTCGAGAACCTTTTGGACAACGGTGCCGCAAAGGTCGAACTGCCCGGAGGCCTGCTTAGGCAGCCCGACATGCAGCTGATCGACCTTCCCAGCGCCTCAAAATTGCCCCCCTTCGTTCTCGAGATTGCCTTTGGCCAGACGCGACAGAGTGCAGCCGCCAATGCTAAACAGTACTTGGCGCAAACCGACGGCCGAATCCGTGCCGTGCTCATCCTCGACTTCCAGTACCCTAAAGCGTCTTCCGTTCGTCTCGGTCTGTGGACTGCTCATTCGGACGCCAGAGTTATCGACCCCGTCGAGGTTCAAAACTCGACCTTGTTCGACGCCGATGTCGATGGCGATGGCAATGGCGACGGCGACGGCGACTCCAACGCTCCAGTTGACGGCACCCTCCGCCTCTTCGCGTCCGATTTCCTTTCCATCGACCCCCAGGAGCTCCCGCAGGAGTTAAGCCGTCCCAGTCCTGGGGGCCCTGATGCAGACAGGTGAGTGATTCCATGCATTCGCTCGTCTTCCTCTAGGCTGGAGCTAATGGGAATGCCATCGCAAAGACCAGGTCAGGCCGAGATTCCCTTGGAGGAGTTTCGTATCGCGTGTCTTGAGGCGCGCCGAATCCACTTCGAACTACTGAACAAGACAGCCTGAGAGCACGGCGAGCGGGTACCGATGCTGATAACAATCACTGGAAGCAAATCCAAGCACGGGGGCATGGGAAGTGGAGTGGGCATACAAACTCAGGGAGCCTGTAGTTGAAGATTTTGTGGTTTTATGATACCCCCAGCTAGAGGCATTGAGTCGCTGGAGCATGTAATGTGTACCTGATACCCCTCAATAGAGACGTTTTTTGTCCTGCGTTGCCAGAATGTGTGCGTTTTCCGGCTGGCCTAAGCTACTAAAGTAGGTACTTGCTGGCACATACTAGCCAGGTCCGTTTGCTTAACTTATATCATCTCGCAATCGGCAAGGTGCTCGCGACACTGGCCAAAATACTTCTAATTAATGTGACTAGAATACATAGATTGGGTAGCCCTCGTCGTTTTTAAGGCGAGCCAGGTCGGAAGGACTTCGTTGGGAAGTGCCCACGGCAGATGATGATTTCGACATGGTTAACACAAGTGACAACGCTGCTGGCTAAGATTGTTGGCTGCCTAAGGAAGACTGAGTTGAGCTTGGCGATGTCACCAACATTACACACAGAAGCAAAACAGCCGATTGACGAAATTCACGACCCGCCGTGTCTCGACATCAGCGACGTGGTCATACCACATGCTTGCTGTTTGGAAAGCTGAACGAAGTATTGTCTGTTTCGCGCAAGCCGAGCGACGAACTCCCGGGGTCCAACCCCGGATTTAGGGACCCAAAGTTCAAGCAGACGATTCTGTCTCTTGCTTTTCTAATCTCTCAGTCATGTTTGCGGAAACGGCAACAGTTGGAAACGTTGGGTTGCAGGGTTTGAGGAAAGTTACCAACGCCATATCACCGATGGAGTCGGCTTTGTGAGACATGACATGTGCGGGAATGGATATCGATATCGTGCAGTAGAGCTGGTATTGGGCATCCCATGAACGATAATGATGGTCGTGCCGCGCAAGGGATCAGGCGGGCCGAGAGCTGTGTCAAGTATCCCTTCGTGCTAGGTTGGTGCAGCTGTCAGCTACACCGCCTTTATTGGCACTTACGTCCTTGACAGCAGAGTAGGTAGCAGCAGGTGGTGGTTTTAAGGGTATCTGATTTTCCCGCAAGCTGACAAAAGTCATGCCCTCAGTTGAACTCGACATACTTGAAGTCCCGGTTCGGGACAGCCTTCTTATAATTGTACTGAAGACAAAACCTTTGCCTCCGTCGCTACTACTGACAACGACATGGACGAATATTATATCATGTTTGGGTCTAAGCGCACCTCCCTGCTGATGCCGACCATGAGACCGATGCGAAAATTCGGAAAGCTGTGCAGGAATGCAGCAAAGAAAATAGCTTACCTACTTCAAGATTATAGCTGTCCTACTCCAACCCTCTCATTCCTTTACTCCTACAAGCTCCTTCAGTGCCGACACTTACACACGACAGCGTCTTTACATATGCTTACCCCCTTCGACTTGAATCGCCTATATTCATTAGCCATGGCTGTGCCGAGCAGCCTTCGTCAAACATACTTCTCCTTAGAAAACCCAAACAACATTCGAGCTGAGACCCACAACCACAGCAATGAAGAGATCGCCGTCTATCTGTTGCATCGAACCAGCAGCTGCGCTGAGTTGACTGCTTGGTACATACTAAGTAATGCCTTTACAAGGAATACAATAAACTTGAACTTGAACTTGTTGGTCTCGCTTTCCTAACCAGGTGGGGATAAATAACAGGGCGAACAGCATGCCATTTCTAAGTCTGACCTACCGCGCCCTCTTTTATGTTTACCAGCGACTGCAACTTACATACATCTGACTAACTATTCTTCAGAGCAATTATGGCTCCTTTATTACGGTTGGCCGCTCAATAGCAGCTCGTCTCGCCGGTCGACACACAGCTAGCTTCTCGAGCAGGGCCAGTATGACGTATTGCGACCAGCCACGTTAGATGAGTTAGGGCAAATTAGAGCGTCATACCTCATAGCTATTAGAAACCGGTCCTGAAAAGCTACGTCAGTAGGGAAGGCCTGCACTGTTGGGAAACGGCCTTGTAATGTGTCACTTATATTCAGAGTTCATGTCATAGCTACTTTAGGGCAGAAATCTTGCAATTTTGCAACCTAAACTTCCTCCCCAGGATTGACGTCATGACATGGTAAAGATTATCGAATCTAGACAACTCTCGCAAGTGTTGTTAATTGGCTGACTAGCCTAAAATTCGCAAGATCTACTGCCGATACTGGAGGCTGCATTTTGCCAAGCCGCCGTAGCCAGTGGCAGATCTTGACGATAACAGTGCTTGGTTCCGAAGACATGCTTCGTGGTGCCTCGGCCAGGCGACACGGCATGGTTAGACGGGGTTTGGTTGGTGTTCCCGTTGAAGAAGATGCTGCGCCGAGGAGAAAGATGATAGGGGCTGAAAACTATACGAATGTTCCTGAAATTTCCCAAGCAATTATTCAATAGCACTTTTTGTGTCTATAGGAATGGTGCCCGTGGCGGCGCTAACTCGGGTGTTGTGGGTGTGTTCCTCCGCAGCTGTTGTCTGAGGTCAGCAGCCCAGCTGGACCTGGCCAGGCAGGTCGTGCATGTACACTGCCATATCATTCAACGCTAGGACGTTTCTAAGAGCGTACAACGATGATCTGCGTGGCAGCAGGTGACATGAGTGCGCGTCCGTGGAGATTATAGACGAGCCGGTCTGTCAAAAGAAGTGGAAATGTTGGAATGATGAACATGTCAAAAAAAAAAAAAAAAACCTCCAAGTGCTTGTAGTCAACTGAGCCAGCCTTGAGCGCGAGCGCGCTTGGCTTTGTCGTTGTCGTCAATTGATTGATTGCATGGATGGGGCAAAGCGCACGGCGAATGTCATGTACGCGTTGTGATTGGCCGCATGCGGATGACGATGGCTTCTCTCTGGCTAATCGGCTTGTCGGCTTGTCACGAGCGGACTCCCCCTCACACACTCGTATAATAAAAGCACGCCGTGGTTCCGCACGCGTTGAGTCCAAGCCGCTTGCATTGCTGAGCTGATGGAATGAATGCCTGCGCGTCCGTCACACACATCATCCAACGAGAAAACGTGTGCCTTATCCTCGTCTTACGTTGGCGACATTATTGTCAATTTGCGAGTGCTGTTTGATAGCAGAATGAACGTATGCAAGATCGGGTCTAATGCTGGTAACCTGGGAAGTTAGATGGAGTGCATACATGGATGCACTTGAGATTAGTGAGGTTGTGGTTCATTCTCTAGACATTGGGTCATCGGTGATGGAGATGCAGTGAGGTAGCGGGCGGGCATAGGGCGTGTGGACAAGAACTAATCGTTGAATCGCGTGCAGCACATCCGGGGTGGACACACATCTTCACCTGCAAGGGCCTGAACCAGTTCGAGAGGCAGGATGAGGTTGCTTCGTGCTTGGAATCAACAGTGCATCTGACATTGCATCTGCTTGCCTAAGTAGTGACTGCATGTTTGGGATAAAGTGGAACGGATCAATCCACATCTGCAGACCGACCGAGGCAGTCGAGACTTAGTAGTTGAATTAAGCGTTCAGCAGCGCCACTTGAGCCACAGCCGAGTGGCTGACATAAGTGGAGCTGTCAGCCCCCCGGTGTAGGTTGTCAACCCAGTTTGTGTGGGTTGTCAACCTAGTTTATGTGGGTTGTTAACCCAGTTTGTGTAGGTTGTTAAATGAGCTGTCAACCTCGCCTTAATCGGGATGGCACCGTAACCGCACCTGCAACTGCAGCTCCTCCCCACAGTCCAGTCTATCCACCCATTCAATCTAATTGACCCTTGACTTCTGCCGCCTTGTCTTCGTCATCGTGACCAGCTCCATCTCTGCCTCAGCACTGCCGACACCAACACCACGACCCGCTATTCTGCCAGCTCGATTCCCCCTCTCGGGATTGTTGTTGTTGTTGTGCTCAGAACGCCATTGACCACCAAACGATGACATCCACCAGCGCTGTAGCGCTGCAGCACTCCCTCGAGTCTCTCAACAAACTCACACATAACCTCGATCTCCTGCAAGACCTCGACGATCAGCTGATCTGTCAATGGGAACAGCTCGAGAAATCTTTCATCGGTGCCAATGCCGAAAACGACGACAATAACGACGATGGACATGTTCCCCAACAACAACAACAACAACAACAGCAGCAGCAAGAGGAAGGGCAGCAAAGACGGTCACCGCACTTCCAGCTTTGGGCCTTCCCCCACGTTTCTCCCTCTGTCTTGGCCAGGGTCTGCAAGCTTCTTTTTGACGACGCGAACACAGGGGATCCTCACGCCAGTGCTGCTCGCCGCATCCGCTCCACGCTGAAGGCTGTAGCAAGTTCATTCAGTCTCGACCCGGCCGTGCTGTACTTCTTGTTCGGCATTGACGTCGTATTGAACCTCACGTGTGTCGAGGCATTACGAAATCTCTGCAAAGCCTTCCCGGATGTCACAATGGAACAAATATTGACCCGTTTTCACGTAGCCAAGTCTACATCGCACGCCGACCTTCTGCCGAGCGAAAATATCGACAAGGCACCTGTGAATAAGGGTGAGCGAAAGTACGAGTTGGTGGCGAGGCAAAGTCTTCGAGTGGCCCTTGAGTCCTGTAAGTGACTTCGTTCTACTAGTCTCCTCAACCAATTTTACGATACTTGTTATTTTGATAAGTACGTGAAAACCTTTAGATGACGCCAATATTTATCTAAAGAGAAATCTTGCGAAGATGCCAAACGCCAGGGACGCAGCCTACCGCGGCGCATCTATCAATCGGGTGCCCAAGACTCCAGACAGGCCCAACCCCGACCCCGACCCCAGAGAGAATGAGCCCGCCATTCAGCAAGAGGTGCCCAACGATGCGAACAAGTATCGGGTCAGTGCAGATCAAGGTGTTGAAACCAACATGCTCGAATCAGACGCCGATGTCTTGGGTCCCAACACCGGCGAGCCCTACGACCAATCGTCTTTCTCTGGAGAGTCGGACGACGAGGTCATCACATCGCCGCCGTTTTACCACCCCAAGGTCAACAGACGATTCCTGAGCCGGGCGCCAAGTCTCAGTAGTATTGAAGAGGTCACCGAAATCGAAAACAATGCCCCCGACACGAAGAAAGGCCGAGGAGACACCAACACGTCGCTTAATAGCCGGCTTCTCATGTCCCCTTTCTCACCAGACGTGCTTAAAGCCGACAATACCCGTTCGTCGCCGTGCGTCAAACGACTCCCAGACCACATTATCACCAACAGGCGCCGCCGTTGGTCTAGCTCACCCGACGCAGTCGAAGACGCCGACACTTCGACGAAGCGGTGTAGGCTAGAAAGTGCCAGCACACATGCAGACGAGTCTTTCCAGTTCCAGTTTGCCCTCTCTTCCCTAGCTCGAGAGTCGGACTAAAAGCATTCAGCCTCCCCTCTAATCATCGTTAACTCTCATCCAGCTGCAACTAGTTTTCTTGCCATTGTTAATACTTCTTCCCCGCGTCTTGGTCCTAGCGACAACCATCCTCCAAAGTTGGCGCCCGAAACCAAGCGACTCCCGCGTCGAAATCTCGCAGATCTGCTCGACTGCCAGCGCCGATTTCTACCTGGCAAGTGGTTCAATGATTCCATCATCAACACCACTGCCTACACCTTGCAAAGTGATACGGTTAGCATCCTCGAGACAAGCGTTCTGGCAAGCTGATGGAGGACATAGGATCCACCGCCCGCATGGCTAGCAAAACTGACTCAATGCAGCACAGCCTTGCTGCTGCCGGTTCACGACGCGAACCAAAGTCATTGGGTTTTGTATCGATATCTTCCCGGCCCCAGCTTGCTGCATGTGTACGACTCGCTTGGAAATGAAAGTACAAAGTCTGATATCACGGTCCACAATGTCGTGCCATTTCTGAAGTGGTTGTATAAGTTCGATGCTGCAACAAGCATAAGCACGATCAAGGTGAGTGTCTCCAGGCTGTCCTGCTGTTTATTTTCCATGAATTGGGGTTTTTTTTTCGCAACACCGGTTGACATTCTAACATGACGATAGGGTCCCATCCAGCCAAATCCCACTGACTGCGGCGTCTGCGTCGTGGCTGCTACCGCTATCATCGCCCGCAACGATGCTACTTCATGCGAAGCCGACCCAAGCCTACCCGACGCGTTTGACGATGCGTTCGTCCGCATGTACTTGCGCAGCAGGTTTCTCACAACGAACCCGAGCGAGCGTACGTGGCATCTGAACGCCCGGCTAGGAAACGACGCAACGCCGCGCAGCACTCGCCAACGGGCCGGGGAGCTGGCCGAGTTCGTCGCATACCGAGCCAGTTTGGAAAGGTCTCCAACCGGTGCTGGCACATGTGTTTTACCTCTATGGAGTTCGGAGTCACGAGGTTTCCTAGTAAAGGAGGCGACCGGATCCTACCATTATAGGTATTAATAACAACTTCTACCTCGGCGGCGACTCCGTGGCAGCGATGCAGGTCTCGTCCATAACAAGGGTCTCCTTAGGGCATATCCCTGCCGCCTGCGTTCTACAATCCGTGACGCTGTCCCACCTTGCCGCCTCGGTTATGATCAAGCTTAGATGTGTCGATATCCTCGATACGGAGGCGTTCTCTCAGTCAAACCGTAAGGTGTTAACCCTGAGTTACTTTTAGCAGCCTCATGTCAACTCAAACAAGACCCTGACCAATGCTTAAGTACCGCTTCTTTCTCAAGCTGACCAAAAGGATTTTGTTTGCATACAGGCCATATCTCTTAAGATGGATGTCCCAGAAAATCCCACGTTATTCACAGGGTTTCTACTAATGCCTGCAATGTGCACTTTAACATTCACTTTTACTCTACAACTATTATTTCCCAGTCGATGACATTCAGCTAGGTTACCTTACCCTTAACAGGATAAAGTCTGCTGGCATCTGATAGGATAAAGCTTCTAGATTTAATTACTAAGTAGCTTTTGAATCATTAATGCCCTTCTATAGGCCTTGCTCTAGCTTACCTCTTTTCTCTTGTTGGCTAAACTTCCTTTGCTTTATATAAGGGACCTCCACCTGTGGAGTTGTGCTGAAGCCTCTCCTACAATTCTAAAACGGACTGCTGATTCTCCCTCCAGCTTGCCGAAAGACTGTCTTGCTTTTGGCCAGACACGGTATCCATGTCATGTGAATATTCCGTAGGCCGGAATTTTACGTTACCTCCACCGACAAGAACAGAGTTAAATTTAGTCATGTTAATCGGCAGGAGAGTCTCCGGCGAGTTGTATGACTGGACGGGCCTGAGCTTTATGCCTATGACATGTTCTACAGTCGAGTCAGAATCGAATAGCGATTTGTTGGCGTCGTCTTTGTTTTTCATATATTGTCAGCGTTTGTTTACTTGCATGTCCAGAGTCCTTGTGTTCTTGGAGGTAGAATACCTACACTTATTCCATAGTGCACCCAGAACACGTTTGACAATAGGCTTAATGATGAAGTCTGCATCAAGACTTTGTTTGTCATCTTTTATCGTGATAGTCGTGTCGGAGTTTCGAAACGGGCTGTCACGATGCATTGGCATAGAGTAAATGTCCCTCGCACGGGTCTTGACGCCCTCGTAGACAGCTCAACCATTGTATTGTACCTCTTGAAGCGGAAACCTGGCCATGACTTCGAACTCAAACGCGGCTGCACAGATGAGCCAAACTTCTGCAGGCGCCGGCTTCTCTTTCGAATCTGTGGTACAGCGGCCCTGAAGCAGGCTGACAAGGTGCTCGGGTTGATCCCGAGCCTCGCCGTAGCTCTGGGATTGATTGACCAGAGTGTAGAACTGGTTCCAGTCCAGAGGCGCGCGGTCGTTATGGTCTGGACCGAAGCGAACGCTGATGGTGAAGAACTAAAAATGCAGGTGCGCCGTGCCAGCGACGGGGAGGGCCGTGAAGATCGACGTCGGCAGAGAGCTCGGCACTGATTTTTGCTTGCTGAACCAGCCCCAGCCAATGCGTGTCAAGGCAAAAACGTTAAAACCCACAGTAGCCTGGAATTGGAAGGGGTCGTAGAACACAAGGAAGTTGGCGTAGGCGCTGAATGAGGCCCGCGTGTCCCTGGATTGGTACAGCAAATCAAGCCTACCGCCGCCAATAATGGCCTGGGGTGTGATGACGAAGTAAGCCTCGCCTGTGATACTAATATCTCTGTTAAATAACTAGGTGATTCCAAGTCGCCTCACATCTTAGGGATAATGCAATAGGACCCTGAAGGCCGGATGGTACCCCCTGACGGTGAAGACCCAGTCTCCGTCGTGACCTGACGACGCAGGAAGAAAGTAGACCAGCGCGAAGGCCCCGTTCAATCTGCAGCTCCTGCTCAGGACAAAGGACTAGGGGGTTAGGTCTCCTCAGATGCTTATAATACCCGTGCCGGGGTCGAATAAAGCGCTCATACCAACGTCCAGGTATAGAAAAGAATCATCCATACTGGATCCCTTGGGAAGACTCGCAACTGCCTTGGCAAAAATACCGATCTTGGGGTTGGGAGAAAGGTCTATACAAACAGCAGCCTGCACTTCGAGCATCTGAAAGGCCTTGAAACTGAGTCCTAAAGAGGCGCGTTGATTTGCTCGTAAGTCATCTTTGTTAATGGCAAGAGAGCAAAACATGGTTCTAAACTTACCTGCTGCTAGCCAGATAAAGTCCTTGTGGGACTTTAGGTATGTATTGTCGCCTTTGGCGCTCGTCAGCGCAGCAAACTGTTGGTATACGTCGGCGGCTGGTGCTTCGGCGCTGGTATTGAGCGATACAAATGAGAATCTGTTTACCTCGCTGATGGCGGGAAGCCTTAGAGACGAGTTGTAGCCAAAGTCACCTACGATCCCGTTCACCTCGGCGAATCGAAAGGAGATCAGGGGTCCGCTAAGCTTGACAAAAATGAAGATGGTCTTGAAGTCATCGTGCTCCTCGTACACGCTAGCGGCCAGGAACTGCCATTCCCCGACGCCGACTGAGAGACTATCGGCGTAGGTGGAGACACTGTCGTTGATTTCTTGTTTGAACAAGCCCGCCAGCGTGGTGGGCGGCCGCGAGAAAGCCAGTGCTATGCCGTGAAGGGAGAATCCGATGCCGAGTTTTGCCACGTCAGACGGGGTCTTGAAGTCGGCAAAATTGATGTCGACCTCGAAACTGATAAAATTGAGCGATACAAGGCCGATAGAGACCACTGCGTCGATTGTGATGGTCAGAGTGTTTTTGTCCTTCATCTTCAGACCCACGTGTCTGATGTTGAGGACCTTTGAGGACCGGGTGACCGGCGTCATGGCAGCGCCGCCCGAAACCTCGGCAACCGGCTCTGATTGGATAGTAGCGGCAAATTCGTCACTATATATAGATAGGCTCTTGGGCATTGGTTCTTTCCGAGACCCATCAAAGACCTAGTCGAGTGCACATGACGACTGATTCTGCTCTCTCAGGATGAGCTGGAAGTGACACCCTGCGGCCAGCGCAATGATATTAGAGTCAGCCTCGATGGACTCGTCCGTCTTGGGGCCGGTCTTCTAGTGCAGAAGTGGTGACTGACTACTGGAGACTTCCTGGTTGAGGAGCTTGGCTTCAGCCACGGTCACGTCCTGGCTCGTCTAAAGAAAGTCCATCTCGTCAAACGGTTGAGGCAGACTTTGGATGACTGGTATATCCTTTGCCTCAGGGAGCCCCGCAATAGAGAATTAAAGTAGTCTCTTTGTCTTTGTTTTGCCCTGCTCACTTTGCACCGGGAATGCTCCGTCCGGGCTTTGGATTTGTGCGAAAGTGAATGAGAACTTTTCAACCGTTACGGTGAAGGAGAAGACAACGTCCTTGGATTTGGATGCGGCTAGCTTCTTGCTGGAGCATGTAAGACTAGCCTTTATATCCTTGAGGGGAATCTTGAGGTGGCAAGCGAAGTCGGGCAGTAAGTCCAGATGGTCGTGGATGAAATCATCCAGTAGCGCCCCCAACGTCGCATCGGCCTTATGAGGTGAGGCCTTCAGAAAATTGCCGGTAAAATGCTATCCCTCCTCCGAGCTGTGGTGGTAGGTGAGAAACATCTCTAGCGGTCTGATGGCGAAGATGCTATCGATGTTGATAGCCTTTGCCTTCCCGTTGGCGAATTTGACTATGACGGAAATCTCGGGAACCCAGACATCCGACATGAGTTTCATTAGTGCTTGATTGGAGCCGTTAATGGGGAGCAACGAATAGAAGATGGCAATTTGCACGTCGACGGCATCGGCAGATAGCGTCCAGCCGTCCTCGTTGTAGCCAATGTAGACGCGGACGATCGCCGACAGCTGGATGGAAAACACATAATCGGGCGCCTTTAGGTTGATGTTACCCCTGAGCTCGAATTCGGTCGATTTTTTCGAAAAGTCTCTTATGTAGAAAAGCTGCAATTCGTCCAGCCAAACGGGCGGCATAACATCGCTTTCCACACCTGGGGCTAAGCACCGCAGCCGACCCCTGATGACCAACTTCTTCCAGTCTCCTAGACTGACTTTGACGGACGCATTTTGTAAGGTTAGCGGGATCCCCTTCGGAAAGTCATCTACGTTGGCTTCCTTGTCGAATAACTGTGGAAGGAAGATTGCATCGACAGCATTAGTTAGTAGTATCTGGCGAGATCTCTGAGAAAGCCTCCCGGAAGGGATGAATGCTGAGAGGGACGGGATTCTGGTCGTCAATGTGCCAAATCTCGCCAAGTAGTTCCAGATGGCCCGGTTCCCATTTCACCTGGCCGTGAATAGGCACATGCTTATCTCTCGCGCCAAAATTGAGCCTAAGTTCGACGTCAATCTGAAAGGGAGTCAAGGCAGAGCCTGCGACGATAGCCAGAGATAGCTGTCGGGGGACGATGGACTTCGCTATGTCGCCCAGAACATCCATGAAGCTCCCCTCCATCATGGAAGCATCTTGACGATCTTCTACACGCATTGAAGAGCTGAACTGGCCCACTGTCCAGTTGGCAACGTCTTTGACAGTCATAGTCTCGGGGGGCTGGAGGAAAAGGGACACACGAGAGTCCGAGATCAAAGCGGCAAATTCTACACGCGTGTTGGATGCGTTCCAGGACAACGACCCTGCGAAAAAAAGTCGAGACTCCTGGCTGACAACGGACTGGTCTGGAACGCTCGCGCGAACCGCGACCTCAGCCGGTAACCCTGCCATAGTTGAGCAGACGGATCCCACGACCCGGATATCGGACATGCCTGAAGCGTGGAGGTTGCTCTGGACGAATTCCGTGAATCCCTTGAATCTTTCGTTCCCTGCAGGCGCAATCCCCTCAAGTCGAAGGATAGTTCGTCCCTCAAATTGCGGATGCACCCACACTCCACATCGCCGGAGGCTATGGACGTTAGACATACCAGAGCGGGTGACGGGCTCAGGAGGTCGAATTTCGAGTGGAATGTCGCGAAAAACGTCCAAAACCCATTGCAAGACACCTTTAAACCTGAATGAAATGGCACTGCAGAAGTCTGAGAGCTTGAGGTGGATAGGCTCTCTAATGTCTAACCCTAACATTAAGAACTTAAAGTCGGAGTAGTAACCGCGGTTGTCGAGGGAGCAGTCACCAAAGTGACGCTTGAGGACATCCAAGGAGGTGCAGAGCTTGAGGTGTAGCGTTTAAACAACAAAAGCATCAATATCTCGCGGCGATGCAGCCTTGCTATCCCGTTTGATAAGTACTTCCACTGCAGTAGCTTGTAGACTTTCTCTCAGCCACATTAGGCCTCCGACTGAGTCCTCCGCCGTCTCGAATCGCTTGGATGACCCCGGTGAGATGGATATGAGTTCCAGTTATTAGCTGAGGAACGTCCAGATAAACTCATCCATCTTGTCAGTCTCGACCACCACTTGCTCGTCCCTGTGAGCGAAATTTGGTCGATCCATAATCACAAATTGGCTTTTCTTTAGTTTCTTCTTTAGTTTATCCTCAACCGCTTCGAGGGCCTCAGTGGTTTTGCGTTTTTATTTGCCTCCACTCTTCTGCTTTGTGGTAGTATTTAAATCGTAATAGAGCTTCAGCGATTTTGAGATACCGGCTAAATTCTTTGTTAATTTTCTCCTCAATTGAAAGTACTTTATGTTCAGCTTGAGACCGGAGGTGGCCTCGTAATGGACAACATGCGGCTCGCTGCCTCCTGGCTCGAGCAGTCATGTATCGAAGAACTTGATGTAAATCCACGCATCCTCAGGATCCCGCTCCTAAGAGACCGTACAGGTTAGCGGGGGCTGCTTTTCTTTCAGGATCTCAGGATGATAAAAACATCACTCACACTGCCCTTTGTCACAGTTAGGTACGTCGGCTTGCCAAACACCGTGCCAATAACCTCTCATGAGGCTGATGACTTTTTAATGAATGATCGACCGCCTCTTCCGCTTTTGCTTGTCCAGCATCTCAATCACCTTCGACATTTTCATTTCTTCTTCAGCCTTTTTATCATCCTCGAGGTTCTTCAAGTCGGAAACCTTCCTGAAGAACGGGTGGAGCTTTATATCATCTTCAATGCTCATCTTACTGACAATGCCTTTGAACTCCTCTCGGAGGCTATTGAAGTAAATCTTGACGATTGAACTAACTTTGGTCGTTTAAGACTCGCAGACACGCTTAAACTCCGAATAAAAGAAAACTTCACCTTCGCTCAAAACCTTTCTAACGCTAAGATGGTTCATTTCAATGCAATCTTCAGGAGCAGAGTCATACAGGAGCCAGTAGGGGTAACGCGTGGAAAGGATCCGCCTAGAACTACCGAAAGTCTCTCTGTTCCCGTAGTAGGCAATAATAAAAAAGAGAAATGCAAGTGTTCGCCTGCTGTCAGCCAGGGGCTCAAGGGGACTCTCTTCCATTTCTTAGGATACTTTACTCGGATGTCCCTGATCCTCTCCTACGGACATGATAAAATACTCCGGGATGAGGCCAAACAACTTTGAATGCGTCGCCCCAGCAGACCCTACCACCGCAAGGGCGTTAGAGCCTTCTAATAGGACTAGTTCTAATTCTAGTATTAGCGGACTACTTATCGTAGTGTCCTTAAAAGACTCATGTTAGCCAAGGGAGTCTGTAGATTGTCGGTCGTTAATATAGATGCTTTTTACATTTAATGACATATAGCTTTCTAATCCTGCTCCTCACCAGCCAGGCTTGGAGGTGCTCCTCCTGGTTGTCCTCTGCATCTCCATCAGTATATAGCTAAGTATCTACTTTCCTTGCTGTTCCATCCTACTCGACAAGCAGGCACATGATTAATGAGCCATTTGTCAAGGTAGATCCCACGTTAGGCAGACTTTGGCCGCTCATCAGGACGAAGTCGACCCCGACGCAGAGAAACAAGGGGCGTTTTAGCAAATCCGGCTTGTCTTTCGCTACTTGTTCGAGAATCGTATCCAGAGTGAGATCACTCCCCGATTCCCCTTTTCCAATCTCCTCTCCAGAGGAAAAGTCTCGGCCCCGGCAGCTGGTACTGAAACGGCTCTGCAAAGATGGAAAGTCTTGCTGATTTTGCTGAATGTCTTGACATGAAGCTCCTTTCCATCTTTCGAGAGCACGTATACATTACGTAGCCCATCCTTGGCCTTCTTGGGGAAGGAGGTCGCAGGCAGGTAATAGAAGACAGCCTCTTTCTTATCCATCGACACGTCTTGTAGCCGGTGGATGCGAAGCTCTTCTAAGACATGGACATTGCGGCCTCGTAGTGGTCCCGGTCCCAGTGATTGACCACCGCCGCCCTGAACCAAAAACTTTTCCTCGCTGCTGCCTGTGAAGTCGTATCTGGTCATGATTTCTTCGATGGTCTTGACGATGTGATCGTCGCCGCGTATGCCGCCGTCAACCAGCACCGCGCTGACGACTTGGTCGTGCTTCTCCATCTCGTTCTCGTCGAGAAGGAGATGAATGTCCCCATCTCCGAGCCCGACATTGATGAAATACGAGCCCAGACATTGCTTGTTGCGTACTGAGTTTCACGCACTGTCAACTGTTGTGAAGACTGCCAGGAGGCTTTCAAGACTAGACGTGATGGCTTACAAACGACCGCTCAAGTGGCTTGTCCTCTCGCAGCGGTGGTGGCATTTCTTACGGAGGTCTAGTTTTGCTTCCGTTCCCTGCTCCAAATGATGACTTGTAGGCAAGGCAATGGTGATGAAACGAACTTGGGCTCGTTTGTAGCCCTGGGTCGGTTTATTCAAGAGACAAACACAGTTATCGCAAAGTGAATCAGCATGTGACTAGACTTGATCACGGGAGATGGTTGACTCTCATTAAGTGGCTACCCTATTCACCTACATGGCACTCCGTAGCTGGCTCTACATCTGCATTGTCTATACTATGCCGCAACTGAACCGGAGATGGCATGGAGGCCGAGCTGGGTAAGACAAATTTTGATTCCAGATTTGACTCGGCTTACTTCAAACTCTGTTCGGCTAGTCACTTTTTAACTAGTTTACAGAACTGCTTCTCTCCGCATGCTTTGACCCCTGCATTCAGCTAGCCACGCGGCCTGTAGAAAAACAGGCAAGGTAGAGACCCAAAGTCTACCCAAGCATGCAAGGTCTGATTCTTGTGGGGGCTTAACACAAATGAAGCTTCGGAACGTCATCTACTTACTCCCAACGGCACTGATTCGCCCTACAGAACGCTCGAAGCTAGTTATAGAGCGAGAGGTTGTTATGGAGATGCTATCATAGTTCTCAACACGCACTTTTAGAGACCTGCATGTACGAGGTCATGCTTGGTTACAGAGTTCATGGGTTCTGAGTTGGCTTTATGCCGCGGCAGTATGTACTTACTACCCAGCGGGTGGTCTGATTATAGTTCAACGGGCACAAAAACAGCGTTTGTGGTCATGGTTGGCTAAGTCCCAGTAACGTTGAACAACAATAGAAAAACCACTAAAAGAGAGCTTACTACGTATGTAGATGTTAAAGATAGAGACATAACTAGTAGCACTGAGGCAGTCCGCAGCAACAATCATTCAACCTTGAACATAGAGTAGCATATCAGCTATTAGGACTATGCCGACGAGTGAGAATTCAATTCTCTTACGTCGAGCAGACTTCCGTACCATGAGGCCCAAATCCATGAGTCCCACGTAAGTTACTTGTCTGAGGGATTTCAAGGAACATTCTTAGCATGTTGGAAACTGAATCTAGGGAGAGAAATAAATGGGCTGATTTGTCGTTCTACTTACTTACCCCGAGAGCTAGCCTAAGACATATAAATAATACTAGCATAGGCGCTCATTGAAATGCTCCTGAATCCCAACGGCGCCATTGTAAATGTGTGATTTTCTTTTCTGTTCCCCCTTGTCTTTTTATTTTCTTTTTTTCTTTTAGGGCGGGCGTTATAGAGGTTCTCCCGACCAGCCTGCGGTGTCTCGGACGGGAGTTTGGAATACAATGGCATGCCGGTTCCTTTGTTCTAATGCTGCTTCCAGCCCTGTTCTCCTGCCTGTTTTCTTTCGTTCATGTGACACCGAGAGCAGGACAATGAAAGGAAGGGTCTGCTAGGTTCATATATGTTTTATACAGGCTACAAAGGGCATAAAATTAGTATCATCATCACCACATTCGTCCACACGCACGCAAAGATTTAACCATTATGGCGGCTACCAGAGCGCGGACTGGTGCGCGATTTCGATCGTTTCCAGTGAGAGAAAGCAACTACGCCGGCGATGCAGCAGCTCAAGAGCTCAAACCTGATGCCGTTGTGCTGTCTTCTTACTGCGTCCCGGCGTTGGCTGCAGGGACTTATACGGCGAGGATTGTCTAGTCCATCACAGCCCCTGATGGGAAGGCAGACACACTGTCATCGAAACAGCAGTTCGCCATCCGTGTGCCGCAGCTGCGACTGGACCCCAATGTTGACGTCCATTCGGTCTTTCCGGCCCCTAGTCACAGCTCCTACTCCAACACCCTTCCGCACGTCGTCTTCAACAAGGCAGAACTTCCCTGGGAGCGCTCCAGTCCTAAAGGCTTACAAGACGCATCTAATTGTATACCCTGGACGGCTCTTCTAACATTCACTAAAGATAAGCTGCAATTACCGTCCGAGCACCTCGCGAAGTGGCAGGGTGGCAAGCCTCGACAGGGGCCCACTCTAGCCGTGAGCATGAGGGCCGGAGATCTCAGAGAGCAGAAGCAACCGGCCATGATGGTGTCGCCCGTTCCAGAAATAGCACCCGATTTCAAAGATTCCGACACAGTTGAGTGTCTTGTTGTCAAGACGGACGTGTTCAAAAGGCTGATCGGCTCGTACCGAGCGGGCGCTGCGGAGCCGACCTTTGATGGAAAGCCAGACCTTCGGGCTTTTGCTTGCCTGGCCTAGGGTTAGCGGCGTCTATCCTCATGCGATCCTCGAGGGCGTTGATAAACTCGACCTTTCGAATAAGAACCCCCAAATACATCAGACTGGTAAGCCTCCATTCATGGTCATGGATGGCGCTGCCCCCAGACCATGTTGACTTTGTCACCGTCATGGAGGGCCTCGGTCGGTACTTCCAGCCTCTGCGTATCAGGGATGATATTTGGGCATCTCTGACCCAAGAAGGTCAGATTGGCGAAAGCGCAGAGTGGCTGCAGAGGCGACTCAGAGATGGTTACCTGCTGAAGCCTTACACTTCCCTCGCCGGTGCCCGCTCCGCGGTGCTATTTCGCGGGCATTTGAGTGCCACGCTTCCCGTCAAAACAGCGACGTCCGTCAAACCATGGTCCAAAACTGGTGTTGACTTGGAGGTCCGGGACTCCAGGACCGGACTCGTCGACATCACGTACCGCTCAGCATGGCAACTCGGACGGCTCCTGGCGATAGGCGACCCCTCCTTCAGCATCAGCTTGCTGCGGCTGCGCGGTCAAATCCATGCCGAGGCCAGATCCCTAGTCTGCTAGCATGCAGATGCCAACTTCGTCAAGATGTCTGAATTCACATCCCAGCTGCCCTCTGCTGTAGCTTACGTGGTTCAAGCAAGCAACATAGACAACATTAGGGTTAGGAAAAGCGACAGTAGAAAATGGTAGTGTATTCCTTAGCCGATCATGGATCAAGCAGAGGCGCCGGCCGACATGGACAATGTCGTCAATAACCCTCAGTACTACAATAAGGTGCACGATGTCACTTGTCGCTTGAGCCGCGGCAAGGACACAACCTCTAGTTACAACGAGTGGAACGGTCCATCGTCGCATAACTAGGCCAACATGCTAAGTTGGATGATGGATCTGCTGTACACGGACAAAATACTGCTCTATTACTAGGTCCGAAAGCTACACACAAATACGAGAAGCTCTTGCGCGACTTTAGGAATGCTAATGCTAACGGATAGACGGCTAGCTGGATAAATAACGCGGGCGGGACTAACTACACGGATGGCTCGTACATGAACCTGTACCGGAACGGCTAGCAACCCGGCCCATGAGTAGGCGCGATGAATCTCTACAAAAGTAGCTCGGACGTCGGGGAGAATTATCCGGGGTGGTGCGGGTACTAGGACTTGAATGCCTGTTGCTGAGACGGATGACTGAACAATGCGGGAAGAGCACGGCGCGCCAGAGGGGGGCTACTGCCTACATACACAAACAGATACACAGATTCTTGATAAGACGAACAAATGCCTTTTTATATATATAATGATGATGATGCACTAGACTCTTCTGATTGCTTCAATGTACTAGTGGTGCGGGTTTCTCATAACAGTCCCTGTATCGCAAGGACTCTATACGTGGCCTACGCCTCCGGGTCCGGCCCGCTTGGTCATCACTAGCAGATCAGCGCCGTATCACCCGGCTCGCGGGCGGAGTTCGGGCCGGAATGGACCATGTCCAAATGCGGCTGCTTCCTGAGCGACGGGGTGACGGCGCCGGCATCGTCAGTGTTGGGCGGGGCCTGCTGGCTGCTCAGCCCCACCGTCTTGATTTCCAGCACGAAGGATTTGCCGGTCTCCAGTACGTAGCGGATGGCATCGCACACGGCCGGTTCGACCTCGGCCGGGTGCTCGATGTGCTTGCCCTCGATGCCGGCCATAGCCTTGGCGATGCCGACGAAATCGGGCTGGGGGTCACGGATGGTGAGATAGCCGGGGTTCATAGTGCGCGGCGTCCAGTCGTAGCCCAGCGCCTCGCCATAGACCTGGACGATACTCCCGAGTCCCACCTGCAGGGTGTGGTATTCGGTGTTGTTGGTAATGATGTAGAGGATACCCAGATTGCGGTGCGCCGCCGTCCACCAGGCCTGCGGATAGAACAGCGAGGAGCCGTCGCCGGTGACGGCCACGACTAGTTTGGTGCCGATTCCCTGCACCCCTCGCTTTTCCTCCTTGATGCCGAGGGTGGCACCGAACGACCAGCCGAGCGAGCCGCCACCGACGCAATAGTAGCTGGTCGGTTCGGCGTAGGGCAGCAGATACTGGAAGGGAGAGGGATCAGAAATAGCCTCGTGGACATAAACGAAACTGCGCTGAAGCTTGTGCTGCTCGATCTGCCGGCGCAGTGCGTCTGCGATCACCACCGCCCACACATTGTCCTGAGTCATGGCCTGGTCCAGATAACGCTCCCACTGCTTCTTCCGATCGTCCGCCAGCGTAGCCAATGTATCGTTGCGCTGTTTGGCGACCAATGGGGCGATCGCCTCCTTCACCCGGGCGGTGATCTGCGGCAGGGCGACCTTGACGTCGGCGAACAGGGCGGCGTCACCGTAATAGTTCTTGCCGATGTCCCAGATGCAGTTGCTAAGATAGAGCTTGGTGACCGAGTCGGGGATCAGCGGGCCGTCGGACGGTTTGTAGACCAGCACCTGCGCCTGGTTGGAGAAGCCGCACAGAAAAGCGACATCGTGCCCTTCGAATGCCGACTGCATGCCGGCCTGGTTGTTGGGCAGTTCGCCCTGCCAATGGGAATCGTCATTGGGATAGTTGGCGACGGCGCTCAAGGTCTGCTGCAGGACCGGCGCGCCGGTGGCGTGAGCGAGATGGCGAAGTTCCGCCCAGGCACCGGCCAATCCGACGGCGTCGCCGGCGACGATGATGGGATTCTTCGCCGCCGCCAACCGGTCGGCGAGGTCGCGCACGCTTTCCGGATCGGGGCCGAAATGGGGTGAAATCCGGGTAATGCCCTTGAGGTAATCGCCCTCGGGAATCCGGCGCATGGTGAACTCCCACGGCATGGAGAGGAACACGGCCCCGTTTGGCGGCGCCATCGCCTCCTTGAAGGCGCGCTGCAGCACCAGCTTCATATCGTCCTCGGACTTCATCTCATGCGCCCATTTGCAGTAGTTGCGGGCGAGAGAGACGGTGTCGGACGACAGCAAAGGCTCCTGCACCACCAGCGCGTTCTGCTGCTGCGCACAGAGGATGATCAGCGGAAACTGCGAGCGCGACGCGTTGAACAGGTTGGTGATGGCGTGGGCGATGCCGGGGGTGACGTGGACGATCAGGATGGCCGGCTTGCCGGTCATGCGGGCCGAGCCCATGGCCGCGCCCATGGCGATGTTTTCGTGAAGGCATTGGACATATTCGACGCCGTTCTCGGGATAGGAGGTTCCATCGATCCAAGGGATTTCATTGACCCCGGGAACGCCGAAGATTCGCGTGATTTCCAGTTCGCGGCAGACATCGAAAAGATAGTCGCGCGCCCAGCGGGGGGGCGGACCGGGCGGCAGCGTCTTGGCCACGATTCTCTCCATCGCAAGGGACAACCTCACGCGATTAAGATCTCTTGAGGAGAGCCTTTCAAGATAGATACTCGTTAAAGCTGTGTTATTCCCGCTCACTGGTCGCAAAGCGGGGAAACAAAAGTTGTACGATAAAATAGTTAGATGACGGCGTACTTTTCGGGCTTTCCTGTTATTTTGAATAATACTGCCTTACGGCAAGGCCACTACACCCGATGAATATGGGTAGTAGGCCTTCCCCGCTCTTAATTTTCCCACAGGACTAATGCATTGTATCTCATGCCCATTCTCTCCGACGGATTGCGGTGCAACTGACTACGTGTGGCATAGGATAAGGACGATTGGTTAAATCTTCTATCACAGAGTGAGACATAACATTAGTAAATAGAACGTAGCAGTAAGGGTAGGAAGATACGCACTTGGTGTGCCAGCGACTCTTGCTATTAGGCGCTCCCGCAGTCTTCCCCATCTCAGCCAGCCACAGCTTGGTCTAGCCTACGTAGCGCGGATTTACAATATGCATCTTAGCCAGCCACAGCTTGGTCTAGCCCACGTGGCGCAGATTTACAGTGTGCATCTCAGCCAGCCACAGCTTGGTCTAAGCCCACATGGCGCGGACTTCTAGTATATGTCTCAACCAGGCAGAGATTTGGAGCGGTGTAGCCCCTCCACAACAGCCAGCCACATTTCTTCTACCCCAATTATAAGGAGAACGACAGCCTTACAGGCACCAAGTTGTACCACTCACCGCTTATAGGGCTGTCATAGCATACCATGGTCGTTTGCCGAAGCGGGACTAGCAGTCAATAGGGTTGCTTCCGGCACTCGCGGACCGTTCCGCATTGGCCAAAGCTTCGGTCTGGACCGCGCGGGGAGGCCCATCCTCCATTAGAGTCGAGTCTCGAGGGGTCGTGCATGAATTTGGGACTAGAACATGCTGTTCCAAATCAAATAGGCGGTCTGAACTGAGCTATCGTAACCCTAGGATTTCATGGAATAATATGATTTGTTGACAACAATTGCAGACAACAGCAAAGGTGCCGACCAGGTACCTAAGGCAAAAACTGCAACATTGACACCAGGCCGATTTGAGGGAGATACAGCACAATGCTCTGTATCCATCACGCATTACTCGCCCATGAAGCTTTTCAGCTTTCAAGACCTGAAGCTGGCGAACTTCAACAACCCTAGGGTGGCTGAGCGTTTCGGATCGGAGCTGACCTGTGTCGTAGCTCTTGTCCCGGTGATGGGCATGAACCCCCACGCCTGAAATTGTGAGAGTACGCGCTGATATGCACGAGAAGTTGCATAAGGAAATGTAGAGCTTGGCCTTGAGGCTGCGAAAGTGGTCTGATGGGGCGGAGGAGTGAGACAGGCGCGAGTCAGCCGATGCCATGTCGAGCGAGCTGGAGGGGAAGAAGTCGCCCGAAGGTAGAGCTTGCGGGAGAGCTTATTGGAAGCAGGGGTTGTGTAGTCTCCATGTTATCGCGGTTTCCGGTATGACACCCTATTTGGAGTCTAGATTGGTCAACGGCGTCTGTCGTGTGATATGGAAGAAGCCTATCCCTGTATTGGGCACTGCTACTTTCCGCCAGCAGGCGCCTGGGATGGAGCTGGCGGAGGAGGAGGAGGCGGCAGAGAAGCACGTGTGAGAGATGGACGGACATCAAGCAATCTAGCTATTAGAGAAGCGTCGACCTTTATTTAATATGCGTCTCCGCTAGGGAAATGGATCTGAGCATCTTCACTGTCATCTACTTCGATTTTCTCGCCTCCGCCCTGTGGCCACCATCGAACCGTAGCAATCTCTAGCTCTCTTTAAAGCACATTAGCGCTTCCCCCTAGGTCGCCCGAAAAAGCCACGATGGGGCCTCCTCTCCTGGACATCAGCTCACCTGTCTCCATTCGCGCGCAGTGGGCGCGGCAGCACGCCATCTACGGCATCAAGGAGGAATGGAACAAGCTCGTCCGACTTGCGCACGGCCGTAGGCCTGACGACAGGGAATTAGATCTCCCTGAGCTGATCAAAGGCGACACGCTGGATGAGGCGCCCCTCAAGACGATCCCGAAGGACAGCACGGCAGGAGGCGATCTGCTTGCCATAAACGTGGGCATCGTCGGCGCGGGCGCTGCCGGCCTCTTCTCTGCCCTGGTGTTGGAGTACCTTAATACGGCGCAGACCAGCGTCAAGTTCACATATGATATTCTCGAGGCCGACACGACCAAACGCTCGGGTGGGCGGCTGTACACGCACAATTTCAGCCAGCAGCCGCACGACTACTACGATGTCGGGGCCATGCGTTTCCCCAAACACGCCGTCATGAATCGGTATGGGATGCACCCTTCTCCTCTCCTCCGCTCTAACATGACGGTCGATCTACAGCACCTTCTCTCTCTTTACGGACCTTGGTATGGACTTTGGGTCACTCGACCCCAACGGCAACTGGGCGAATGACCCTCCGCTAGGGACCCTGATCCCGTACTACCTGACGAATATCGATCCGACGAGCGGCTTACCGCAGGAGCCGTGGCGCTTCAACAACGTTAATAATTGGGGATCGTACAGCAGCATCGCCACCGAAAACGAGGATCCGTGGGCGTTTACCGCTGATAAGACCATCCAAATTGATCCGCAGTGAGTCCCTACGTGTCGCCCACAAGAGTGGCACGGCTTTCTCTCGCCTACAGCTCGCAGCTGACCATTCATCTTCGTTCAGCTTGCTTGCGCTGAAGATGTCTCCCGGCGACATCATGACCGCCCTCCTGGAGCCGCTTCGCCAGCAGCTCCGGGACGATATCAAGAACCAGACCAACACGGGATGGCAGACTCTGATGAGCTTCGATGCCATGACCATGACCCAATTTCTCTCCAGGTGCGGGCCTTGCCACACACTTTAGCACCGTGACATTGTGTTTTCCTGACAGCGTTCGCAGTCCGTGGCCCGGTAGCCTCCCCAAACCCACTCTCCCGCCGCCGAGGACAGGGGATGTTCCGCTGCCGCCGTACAACTACGACACCATCCAGTGGTTTGAGACGTTTAACGGGTAAGTCCCGCTCCCTGGACGAGCATCAGTCCTTTGCAACCTACATAATATGCCCGGAGAGGGACCAAGGTTAACCTGTTGCGACCGCAGGGGCACAAACTGGTACGACCAAGCCTTTAGCGAGATCGTCCTCGAGTCCCTGGACTTCGATTTCCCCAAGCCCGGCGACCCTGACACCGAATGGTTTTGCATTCTCGGCGGAGCGCAGCAGCTCGCCACCAAGATGGAAGCCAAGGTCAACGCGCTCAGCGGCAACCCGAGCAAGGTCGAGTACTCGTCTCAGGTCACGGCACTCGTCCAGGTCGACGCCATGAAGGTCAACGTCGACATCAACGGCGGAGAAAGCAAAAGCGCCTCCGGCGGGGAGACGAGGTCCTATAGCTGCGTCTTTAACACGACGGCGCTCGGCTGCCTCGAGCACATGGACACGACAGCGGTCTTGTTCAACTCCGCGACCCGCCAGGCGGTTCGGTCGCTCGGCTATGGCCCGAGCTGCAAGGTGGCGATCAAGTTCACACGCCCGTGGTGGATCCACGACCTCCCGACCGGCACTGCCGTCATGCGCGGCGGCCTCGGCCACTCGGACCTCAACATCCGCACGTGCGTTTACCCAAGCTACAACATATACGATCCCGATTCAGTGTCCGCGGTGCTCCTGTGCACGTACACGTGGCAGCAGGACGCCGAGCGACTCGGCTCCCTCATGGGCGACGACGAGACCCAGCTCCAGACCCTCCTCATCGCTGACCTAGTGCGCCTGCACGCCCCCTTCAACGCAACGGCCAAGCAACTGGAGGACCTCTACTCCATCATCCAAGGGTCGTACGACTCGCACTTTGCGTGGGACTGGTACAAGGAGCCTAATGCGGCCGGCGCCTTTGCCTTCTTCCGCCCCTTCCAGTTCAGCGAAATGTGGGGCAAAATGATCATCCCAGCCGGCGATGTGGTCGTTATGGGCGAGCACGCGTCGCCGCACCACGCGTGGGTCGTCGGCGCTCTCGAGAGCGCCGTGCACGGCATCGCCGCGTGGTGCGGCATGACGGCGACCCACAACGCCGCCTACGCGGCTGCGATGAAGGACGTTCTGGACGTTCTCACGAGCACCGACCCGAACAACCCGTACGTCGGGCTGCCGCCGTATATGGACTTGAACATGGAGCTGTGGCACGGCTGCCTCGGCGCGGCCGTACGCCAGGGCATGCTGGAGGACCGCCAAGAGCCGCTGGGCCGCCTGACGCTGAATGACAGGGCCAGGACGGAAAAGCAGAGGGCTGCGGCCTTGCTGACCAAGCTAGGCATCGAGGGGGATTTTGCCAAGGCATAGGGGCATACTAGGATGATCCAGTACACAGCTAGTAGCTGCTATATATAGTAAACTACCCCCTAAAAAATATAAACCTTTCTCCTCTAAGAAAAGGCCTCTAGAGTAGTTACTCTATTCTTACTACTAATAGTTCCTATAGGAGAAATATATTACAATTTATTAGATATACATCTATAGAGTGCCTAGTAGTTATAAATAAATTTTAAGTAAGCAGATATAGAAAATAAGAGTAACTCCACTAGTATAGAAGAACTATAGTATAAAGTTATATAGAGATAAGGAAGTAAGTAACTAATTATTATATAAGTATTTATATACTCTACTTTAAGTACTTACTCTATATAATACTTAAAATTACTAGTAATTAAGTATAAATTAGACTTTATTAAATAAATATATAAAACTCATAACTAGTAGTATCTCTTAGCAGAAGCTAAGGCTGCAAAGCCAGTAACAGTGCTGTAAGTTATGCTCAAAGGATTAGGTCTTTAGAGGATATAGTAATTAGTTATATACTTAATATGTAACAAGTATAATTATTATTAGTAAGAAGACGACCAAGTTTGTTCATAGTCACAAGGAGCCAATAGAGTTGCTCGACCCAGCAATATTCACACCTTTAGTATGGTCGGCGCTCGCAATGGCTCCTATGGAGCAACTCAGAGACCTTCGCCTGTTTGAGTTCCCCCGTATTCCCGCCATGATGGGGCATCTCAAAGGCTGCCTGCCCGTACTCATGATCATTTGTAGGGCTCCCAACCTCATCCCCTTCCCCAATCTTTTGATCCGATTGTTAACCTCAGCTTGATAGTCCTTGCCAGAACCCCGGCTCCGAGAAATGAAGATAAGGGTGATGCATCCGTCTCCACTCCTACCAACAAGAAAAAACGGAAGAAGGGCAAGAATGAGGCGGATGACGCGGATGATAAAAGCAAGAAGCCGCGCGACCAGAAAACCAGAGAACTCGTGAGTTTATCTCTCCCTCGATACACTCAGAAAACCCAACACCCTAACCATTCTTTGCAGGCATTCGAAAGGGACAAGGGTACCTGTGTGTTGACCGCTGCGCCTTTCCCTCAGGTTTGCCACATCATTCTACACAGCGCTCAGCAGCCCAGGACCGAGGTAGATGAGGCGGTGAAGGAGCTTTCAGCCCTTTGGGGGCCTCAGGTTGGAGCTTCCCGCGCACTCCTTACTGAGGAAGGCTACGATCAGCCTCGCAACATAACCTCTTTGAACTGTGCGTTCTACACTTTCTGGGGTAAAGCGATGGTGGCCCTGGAGCTATTTGAGGTCGGCCTATTTCAACACTTAGCACGGCTGAGTCCTGTAGCGAATTATTAAGGTAAATGACTTCCTATGTTAGAGATGCGCCGTTACCTCGTCCACTACTGCCTACTGACGCCCACGCTTATTTAGGAACAACTACTTGCTGCTTTATAATCAAGCCTTGATTAAGAATAATAGTAGAATTTTGAGACCTTGAGCTATTAGAGTAATGTAAAATAAAGCTAGATGGTTTTTCTACTTAGAAATTTATTACTCTAACCTTACTTACAGTAGTGTTAGGTAAAGCCTGTAGTAGCTTAACAAAAATATGTAGTTGTATCCCCTACCTAAAGGAGTAACTTCCTGTTAGTCTATGTCATATTGCCTTGTGGTTAAAGGTTTTCAACGAAGTGCAATAAACAAAACACCTGAGGTAGATGTTGGAGGGGAGCGCAACAGCTTTCCATGTAGGAGATTAAGATGAGCGTCTCCTGTGGATGCCTTGATTGTCCCGACTGGTCCTTAAGATGCTCTCACGTCTTAAAGGGTTCTCAAGAGGGCTAGTCAAACTTGAAAAAGAGCTTTATTATTACGTTATGCAATAATTATTCCCAATTAAATTGTTTTCAGGAAATTTGTTTGCTGTTATAAGCCCCTGCACCTGTGTTGACTAAAGTAAGCTGTAGGTAGTCTGTTATACCTCGTTGCGATTAAAACTAGAGTAAAGGATGGGTGTTTGCCTTTTGGATGGATGAATTGATTAGCGGCGAGAAGCTCTTCCTATTTTACTTCTGGAAGCTCTCCTGAGCTACTAGAGTCTTATTATTCCCCTGCGCTGCCCTCTGTACCCTGCACCTGCATCCTGTCTGCACGTTGACTAGAATAGCTGTTACTATAAGGATATAGTGTAAAAAGTAAATAACTACTATTCTTAAGCGCGTAGCTGGATAGCCTAAGGTCTTAAGAGAAATGAAATGGCATCCTGCGGACAGCAGTAGAATCTAGCAACCCTAATAATAAAGTAATGTGTTCTCTATCTTCCTATGATCCCTTAATCCTCAGTCCTATTAAGTCTATTGCAACTACAAGGTGTTAGCTAGGACCTATTGTCCTGTTATTGCAAGCGCCTGGGTGAAAACGGCAAAGACAACATGGCGGCACCACCATCACTACCATCGACGAAGCCTATGATGGGAGGCGGAATTGCCATCTTTCCTCTCAAGAAGCAGATACAGATTTCTGTGGTTGCGGTTTCTATTGCTTTTATTATTCTGCTGACAACAATGGTCATCCTGCGCCTCATTTCTAAACGTTTGACGTACAGAGGCGTGGATGCTAGCGATTACTGTATTGTCGCCGCATGTGTAATCTCCCCCGCCTGGATTTTCACATCTGATTAACTGAAAACAAAAGCGGTATACAGATGCTGATATGATGTTTCTTTGTCTAGTTTTTTTCTAACTCTCTTTAGGCCATCTCTATCGTCAGCGTTGTATCCCATCAAACGCGGCAAGGCTACATACCCACTTTTTCCCCCGCAATACGGTCACATGACCAGAATACATGACGCAACGACATTTATCCCTATGTTGTTTTGTATGGCATTACCNTATCCCATCAAACGCGGCAAGGCTACATACCCACTTTTTCCCCCGCAATACGGTCACATGACCAGAATACATGACGCAACGACATTTATCCCTATGTTGTTTTGTATGGCATTACCACCAATTTTAACATTATCATTAATGCCACAATGTCTGCCTACGATTCTGACGCTTCGGATGCCTCCGGGGCCTCCGGGGCCTCCGTAAGCTCCGTCCGGAGCTGTATAGAGGTCCGGCCTGCCGATCTTGCCGTTGCCTGTACCCAAAATTGCCTTCCGGAGCGGTGCGATAATAGCACTTTCCGGCCTGACGAGGCTCCTGACCCCGGGCCTCCGGGCTCCTTTACACCCTTCGAAGTGCCGGCCCGGGCCCCAGAGATATCGGGGCTGCCGGATACTCCGGTTGACCTATTCCTCCGATTCGTGCCCCGTACTCTCGTCGAGAAGTGGGTCCAGTGGACGAATGCCGATGTACCTACCGGCCCTTATAAGCGGCACTTCCGGATGTACTCAT
>PUHP01000180.1:19081-33922 GCA_006783085.1 Colletotrichum shisoi | reverse complement strand
GGGCCCCCCCCCCCCCCCCCCCTTTCTCTCCAGATATAAAGCCCTCCCCTCGTATTAGAGAAGAACAAATACCACTTTCTTCTTCTTCATTTATCTCGTAATCATCGCAGGTCTGCTCTCCAGACAATACCCTCCGACACCAACATCCAAAGCGCTGTATACCTCTACGCGCATTAAGACAACCAACCGAGATCATAGATCGGCAGCAAATACTGTAGGTCACACTTTTTGCTCTGACTTCCTTGACGGTATTGAAGCCAAGATAATCTGTCTACCCGCCTGTTTTTCCATACTAGAGAAGTATTCCTGAGGGCAACAGCGGCTTCGAAACTGTGCTCCTTCCTCAGTGTCTACCTTGACCTCGCACACACCGGCACCTTCCTCCTTAACTAACTCCTCCCCCCTTGCCTGAACCGCCCACAGGCAGGCAGCCAGTTTTTATCTTACTTTTCTTCTCTCATTCTCATCCCTGGCTTTCTTCCCGGCCCCCTTCTTCGTTCGTTTACTTCTTCACTTCGCCGCCGGAACATACCTTCCGTCGCCGACGTGTTGAACCATTGCTGAACATTTTTGTCAATTCAGTTGACGATACATCATCTCGAGTCCCTCCTACATCTTGCAACTACAACAAGATGGCTGACGATTGGGATACCAACGACAACACCTGGCGAACTGGAGGCGCTCCCACTTCCAACGACATCCCTGCTGATGACCCTTGGAACCATCCCAAGGGCGGCGACGCCAAGGACGGTAACGGCGATGACCATGCCTGCTTCAACTGCGGCCAATCTGGGTAGGCTCTCAATGTTCTCTTTCAAAGCCGATGCATTTTGGATATTTACTTATGCTGCACAGTCACAATAAGGCCGATTGTCCCGAGCCTCGCAAGCCCTTCGATGGCACCTGCCGCGGTTGTGGCCAGGAAGGCCACACTCGTCGCGAGTGCCCTGACACCCCTGCCATGACTTGCCGCGTCTGTGGCGAGGAGGGACACATTCGCAGGGACTGCCCGCAGAAGCCTCCTGATGTCTGCCGCAACTGCCACGAGGAAGGTATGTCATCTGAGCCCATCTGTAGCGAGATGTGAATATTCGACTGACATTCTGTTTCAAAGGCCATGATGTCGTTGACTGCAAAGCCCCTCGCAAGATCAATCGCAGCACCGTCCCCGATATCGATGCTGATAAGGCCTGGGTCGAGATCAACCTGGCTATCCAGGAGCGCGATGGCATTGAGGCGCAGGAGGCCGTCCAGAAGTATCTCAAGCACTTCCCCGATATGACATACGTCGAGCTTGAGAAGGCCTTCCGCAGCCAGGATATGGGCATCTACCTCATCGCCACCGAGCGCGTCCTTGCCCCTACCCACACCAACATGGATCTCCAGGGCAACTTGGAGAAGAAGTACACTGTCCAGTACCGCTTCTCTGCTCAGCCTGACCGCCAGCGAGAGAAGGCGGCCTGGCCTTCCTCCCCCGAGGAGAACATGTCCCGCCTCGAAGATGCTGGAGAGCCTGTCTCTCGCCTCATGCAGAAGTGTACCAACTGCAATGAGCTTGGCCATATTTCCAAATCCTGCCCTCAGGAGGCTATGGAGAAGGCCCGAGTCACCATTACCTGCTACAACTGCGGTGAGGAGGGTCATCGCGTTCGTGATTGTGAGTCAACCTGTTTCCCAATCAAGCTTTCTTGGTTTGGTTGACTGACTGACTGGCTTAGGCCCTACCCCTCGCGTCGACAGGTTCGCTTGCAAGAACTGCGGGTAAGTTGCCCTTCCCATGCTACTCCCCCTACATGATCGCTGATTCCATCCACAGCCAGTCTGGCCACAGGGTCTCTGAGTGCCCCGAGCCCCGCAAGGCCGGCGCCGACGTCGAGTGCAACAAGTGTCATGAGAGTAAGTCTGCGCTGACACGGCTTTCACCTTTCCAGCTGCTAATCTTCCCAAGTGGGCCACTTCTCCAGAGATTGCCCTCAGGGCGGCGGAGGCGGCGGTCGTGCTTGCCACAACTGCGGCAACGAGGGTCATATGTCCAGAGAATGCCCCGAGCCTCGCAAGATCAAGTGCCGCAACTGCGACGAGGAGGGTCATCTCTCCAAGGACTGCGACAAGCCTATCGATGGTATGTAAAGCCCTGTCCAATATTCGGTTCGTTCCATTGACATGTGCTTTGGGACAGTCTCCCGCATCAAGTGCAACAACTGCGGCGAAATGGGACATAAGTCCTATCGCTGCCCCAGCCCTCCCAAAGAGGATGGCGATGACATGAGCCCCTCCAACGGTGTCTCGAACGTGCCCGACACTGGCGATGATGCCTGGGGTGCCGGCGGCGGCGGTGGTTCTACCCAGGACGCTGTCAACGATGGCTGGTAGATGGAAAGTTTGACATGCATTTCCAATGCGCTTGGCTTGGTGATTCTCTATTTGGAGTTGAGGTCACGGTTTCCCGTCGCTGTTACGGCAGACGACAAGGTTTTCTATGGAATGGGTCGCGGTAGTTTCTCTTTGTTGTTCATGTTCGCGTAGATGCCATAGTCTCTTCGCACCTACGAGGTACACATGCTACTTCTACCATCGTGGACACACATTCAATCTCTACTCTTTGGAAATGTGATTGTGACTCCTCGTTGCACCGTTGGTTGTAATCACCTACCTACGAAGCAGTAGTGGTGGTGCACGCATACCCAAAGAGGGGAGGTTGAAAAGCCCTTCCAGTAAATGGCATCAAACCGACGACGTCACTGTTGTCGTTGATGACGATGATGAATGAAGACAAAATAACAGACCGCACCTCGGCAGGTGAACAAATCTTGAAGGCAGGCATGCAGTTGCGACACTCCTATACAGAAGACACCAAACGCCACTCACGATATGGTGGTCATTGAGATGAGCATGATGGTATTGACCGCTTTTGCGTATCTAATGATGCCTTTCTAGTCCAGATAAATTCCGTCTGTTCAAAGCGTGACGAGTGTGATCTCTGCTGATTTTCCATCCTGCGATCCCAATATCCAAAAAAAGACAAATATGAAAGTGAATGATGCCGAAGGCAAGCAGGTCCTTCGCCAAGGCCGCTCAAGAATTGAACATGATCCTGTCCCGTCTTTCCGGGAAGGGTGATATCAGAGCATCGATGCAAAGGAAATGTGTAAGTACAAAAATCGAAATCAAACAAGGGTTATTCAGACCGGACGTTTGCCGCCCTTCTGTTCCTTGATCAGAACAAGACGAGGTGGTGATGTGACACGTGGTTTGGATGACAGTGCGAGACAGAATTGAGGGGACATGACTTTGTTCGTAGGCGATTTATGAGATCGTAAGCTTCATTCATGTCGTGGCTCCGCGCCGGCGCGGCTTGGGCAACTAAGCCAAGCTCAACTTCTTGCGGCGGCCAAACATTTTGGAGAAACCACTACTGCTACTGCTCTGCTGCTGCGGCTCGACAGACGTGTTGGAGCGCGCCGCAGGCGTCATTTGAGGCGGCTCGGAGCTGCGAAGGAATGTTGCCAGGTCGTTGGTTCGGGTCGTGGACGAAACAGCTTCCCTTGGCTCGAACCTCTTCATGGGCACGCGGCCGGCCGAGGAATGCATGGCTGAACGGTTTGCACTAGCGTCACCACCGCCAGCGTACTTGTCTTGACCCGAAGAGGTGTTGACCTGGATAGGAACGTGGCCGTGGCCTCCAGCACGGCTGCCCAAAGACCGATTGTCCGGCTTTGCGATGTTGGACCCGGCATTACTGTCTTTCCTGGAAAAACGTTCAATGAGACTGGGAGCGCTCGCCTTCCTTTTTGGCGTGTTCTGCGAAAGGGAGGCCGGCTCGGGAGGTGGCGAGTAGTTCTTCAAAAAGTCCGCCAAACTCTCCTCCTTCTTGGGAGGAGGTCGAACCGCTTGCGCATAGTCCTCTTCGTCTTCATCGCTCAGATCGATGGCATACGGGTCACGCACGCGACGTCTGGTGCGCTTAGGCATCATGTCATCGTCGCCGTCAAAAGCATTACCGGTGGAGCGGTTTTGTAGGAGAGCACTCTGCGAGTTTATCGACGATTGGACAGAAGGCTGGGTAATGTCCGTGATGTTGGTCGAAGCTTGGCTGTATCGAATATCAGGCAAGCTGGCATCAATGGCCTTGCCACCGACGGCGCCAGACATTTGGTCGGAATCCATGGTAGTTCGGAAAGGGGCAACTGTGCGGGGAATCCGAGGATTGTTCGCATTTGGCGGCCCGCGACGTATGAAGTCAATCAGGTCAGAGTTGTCCTCGCGGTTATCGACAGCGGCGTCCCGCGCCTGAAGACGGGGTCGATTCGTTGACGATACGTGTCTCGAGTCGTGACTACTCTTCACTGGAGGCGCCGGGCCGCTCACGTTGCGCAGCGGGGCAGGCCCGTTGTCAGCTGTTGGGCCAGTAGATCTGATGAAGTCGGCAAAATCATTCATAGCGGTGTCTCGAGGTACGCGGGCGTCTCGCGCCTGCGGGCCGCCAGTCTTTGACCTGGTCAAAGTTGTGCTGGGAGGTGCCCTCGGGATAAAACCCTTGGGCCTGACCTCTGGCGGATGCGAGTTCAATCCCGTTGCGCGGCTGACAGACACGGTCCTGCGAATATCAAGGCCAGAGACAGACCTCTTCCGCTCACCATTCATAATAGTACGGGCATCTTCACTTCTCCTCGATTTGGGCCCAACCACGGGACTCGCGCTCTGTGCTCGGTTTGCCTGGAAGTGCATTAGCAGGAAGCAAAGGAGAATGAGGTTGACCGTGACTTACACCAAGGTCACGCATGCTCTCCGGGGTAAGCGTGTACTGTATGGTCTGGTCACTCTGAATGAGTTCCTCAAAGTTTCGAGCGAGGTTGTCGACGCGACCGTGGGCCTTGGTGTCCTCGGACGTTCTGACGGCTCGGATCTTGTTGGTGCTTGAAGACCCAGAGGAGCCAGATGTTCGAAGCTGTCGAGTGCGATCGGGAGAGTCATGACCTGCAGCAGGCCGCTCAGTTGCCACCACTCCAATGCTGGCGGCCGGCGAGTTGGTTCCGTGTGCTGCCAGGCCTGAGTTGCGCTCAAGCACAGTCGGAGTCGGCGTGGTATGAGAACGGTTGTGCGGCGAGGGCACGCGATCTTCGGCGATGGCACCAGTAGTGTGGGTGTTGCTCAGAATGGTGACCTTGGTCGCCGCGGATTGTGTGTGATCGTGACGAGACGGGCCGGGCTGGCGGGCGGAGCTGGACAATGTCTGAGAAGATCGGGGGTCGGTAGTGCCAGCATTGAGAGTCGGGGTCGAGGCGACAGTGGCGGCCCTTGACCTTTCCTGGCGAGCAAGTCGTGCCTCGTCCTCCTCGTCGACTTCCGAGATTGACTCGCTGGTGTTCTGTCTGCGAGACAACTTCTCAACCGGAGACCGGGTACGAGGTGTTGAGGAGGATGAACGAATGATGGTATCAATCTCAACCGGCTTCGGTTTCTGCTTCTCTTCAACAATCGGAGGTGTTGAACGAGAAACGCTGCTCGCGCGAGAGAGACTGACTGGCCGAGAGCGATCAGAGGCATCCACAGACGACGCTCTTGAACCGGCCACAGGACTCTTAGGGCCGTGGACATCAACAACGCGAGCCGAGTGGACACTGGGAGTTCGCTGCAGTAGCTTGGGGGCAACCACACCTGGCTTTCCAGACTCCGAGTTGCTCGGTGAGCTACGCCCGGCAATTGAAACTCTGGAAGATGTGCAAATTTGTGGTTCCTCGGTAAAGTCGTCAATATCGCCGCTTTCTCCCCCTGCTGGCTCTGGCTTGGACTCGGGCGCATTCCTTGTCGCAGCGGATGCAACACCACCCACAGCCGCTGCTGCTACTGCCGTGGCAGAGATGCCGACTTGCGAGACTCGGTTCGGATTACGAGGCTTGGGTTCCGGGGCCGTCTCAGCCTCTGCCTGAGACTTTGCCTTGACCGGCTTCTGCACCGGCTTGACTGCACCAAGCTGGGCTTGCGACTTGTCGTTGGCTGACTGCAAGTCCGCGGGGATTGCCTCGTTTGAAATTTCCTTCTTGTCCGAACCCGCTCGTTGATCAACGAGCTCGGTCTGGATCAGGTCAATCTTGGCGCGTTTTAGCACAGGCGATGTGTAAGGCGAAGTCGAAGGGGTAGGCAAGGAGCTGGAGCGCTTGCGACCGGAGGGAGCAGTCGGGGTATGAGGTTGAGACATGGTGGGGGTGGGGAGGTCATTGCTGCTGGGATGGGAGGTGAAGATCATCAGGCTCTTCGGCCGACGCGCTGCCGGCTCTTCCTCCTCCTCGAAATGCGACTCCTCTTCGTCACTGTAGCAGGCAAGGCCCGGCACTTCGAGTTCATCAATGTCGCGTTCTCCAATCGGTAGTGGGATGGCCGACGCCTCAACGCGGTTCTCGACTTGTTCGACCTCGGGCTCCTCGCGCGGCGCTTCTTCAACACCGAGGCCCTTGGCGGGGAGCGGGCTCTGGCAATCTTCGACGGCGTTGCTCTGTTTGTTTTGGGCTGACGAGGCGCGCGAAAACGGGCGGGGGTCCAGAGTAGGAGATCGAAGCCTCTTCTTCCACGCCCGCCAAAGTCTGCCCAGCGTCCTGTCGAGAGCGACGCGTTCCATGTCCAGCTCTTCGACGACAATTCTATCGGCGATGTCGGCAATGCTCTTGGCACCCTCCTTGGGTTCCTTTTCGAATTTCGCACGTAGCCGGTGGTATGCGGCTTGACCTGCAATGACGAGGGCCTGCTCGCCCATATATTCGAGAATCGACGTCAGGAAAATGGCGACCGCTGGGGAGATAACTTCGGAGCCGCGCTCGTCGATGCCGGGCTTGAGATTTTCTTGCTCCATATAGTAGTCTTCATCCTCCTCTTCCATGTCGCCAAGCGACGAGTACACCATGCACCTCAATCGCGTTCTTTTCCAGACGAGCTCCAGGTCCCAATCTTTGGTGTCTGACGGTTGCAATTGAGCGAAATCATCTTCGTCGGCTCCGCCCAGGTACTCCCGCAGCTCCTCGTCTGCTTGGTTGATGGCATCCTTGGCGAGTTTTGGTTTGAGAACTTCGGATACGGCGGGCCTGAGGGCGGCGAGTGTGGTCGCGCGCGACGTGGATAGGAAGTTAAACAGAAGCTGGTCGAGGAAGCCGTTTACCAAGTGCAGGGCGGACATCGAGAGCATGGCGGTCTCACCGGCGGGTTCGATGCCATGCTGGTCGTACCAGGTATCGGCGTGACTGTCGTGGTCGTTGGTGACGATCTGGGAGGCGGCCGAGGCGGCAATGAAGGCGGCGTCGGGTGTGACGGAGAGGGGAGGAGACATGAGGCCGACACTCATGATGGTGGAAGGGCGATCGCTCGAAACGCTCTGAGTGCGCGACCTTGTCTGGAATTGGGGTGAAGAGATACCAGAGGTCGGTTGCGACGCGGCGGTCGAGTCGAGGGTTGCGTTGGCCATGTTTGCTGAATGTCCGGGTCTACAAGTCGGGGGAACCACAGCACGACAGGTCTCCCGGGCCCCTGTGAGACCACAGGAGATTGGGTTGAGGCGACGCAGATATTGGCGATGGGCGTTGTCTCGCAGGCAGAACGAGTGGACGGTCCTATCAGGAGCTGGGCGTCGGCGGCGCTGGCGGAAGGTGGCTGCGAATATTACAGAACTGTTTAAGCGCGGGAGGGAAGGCTGGAGGGAAGGGTATGACGGGTGGCTGCGTGATATGTAGCTGTTAGCGGATTCGTGCTTGATCCATCAAGCAAGCGGCGACGATTGACGAGGTGAAACAGCTGGCCCAGGTGCGCATGGCAGCGAAGGACCTGCGTGCGATCCACTTGGAGGTAGAGGCAGAGAGATTCATGCGTGGTACTGTAACCACGTCCTGAAGAGAACGGGACGTGTGGCACTGCGGGGAGGGCTGGAGAACGGACGAAATGACCGGATGCGGGCGAGAGGGGGACGATTAATCCGTATTGAGAAAGAACAAGCCGGGCCGGTGGGCTGTGATTGCGGTCCGAGAGACAAAGACGAGGAAGACGCGGTCTTGGGCGAGTGGTGCGCACGGAGAGGGCAACGAACGGGTAGCTGAGCTTCGGTGCAGATAGATGGGCGGACATGGGGGAGGGGGGGGGATGTTGTCCGTCCATCACAACTATTTCCCTCTCTCTTCCCCATGTGCTGACCAGGAGATGGCGGCGAGTCGCGCAGGCGGGTGGATGTGTGATTGGACCAGGGGTACGGACGGAAGAGGCTCGCGACAAACAAACGTACCTGTTGAGGATTGCGGGAAAGGCGACAAAAAAAGACTGGGCGGTATGCAAACAAGCGATGACGATGCAAGACGGACTGCGGCGGTGGTAATACAGAGCTGAGATGTAACGAGAGACGGCAATGGCGGTAGCGGGAGTAGTAGTCGACCAGCGGAGGAACGGCAAAATGGCATGAAGAGAAGGAGGATGCTGGGCCGGAGGAGAAAGCTATCGATTGATGGTGACGATGGGTAGAGAAGAAGGGGAACCCGGTATGAATGAACAAGGGCGAGGTAGAATGGAGGAGGAGGGGGGAGGAGGAGGAGGAAATTGAGGATGAAGAAGGGGACAGAGGACACCAAGGCAAGAGTAGGTTGAAAAAGAAGCTGATGCGCAGGAGCCACCAGAGAAAAAAAGAGGCCGGTCAAGCCAAGGGAAAACGGACGACGAGTCGACGACAGGAAGACCGGCAGCGGCCAGGACGAAAGAGGAAAGTCTTGGGTTGGGGGGTGCAGTGCTTAGTGCAAAGGGTATTTTCTGGATTGGATTTTATTTTATTTTTCCATTGAGCGCCGCCGCCTTTGAATTGGATGGCGGTGGTGTTAGTGCAGGTGGGCGAGGAGCATTGCAGGTGACATAGACATAGCCAGGCAAGCAGGTGTGGTGGATCTGGTGCTAGGCGGCATTTGGATTGCTCTCTTCTCTTTTTTCACTCTTTCGGTCTTCTTGTTGGGGGGGAACGGGACAGGGTCGATGTGGCGGTAGGTAGTCGTGGACTCGGGGTGTGTCGATCAATGTGTGCACCCAGGTGGAAACTCGAGGTGGTGGGAAAGCAAGGAAGAACGGGCAAACGGCCGTGAGTGTCGCTGGTTACTGGCGTGTGGTTCCCATGCCTGAAGTGTGTGGTCCGTTGAAGCTCCCTGGATATCTGCCATTCAGGTACCAAGCATCGGGGCGGAGGATAAGGGGGGGACAAAATGTAGGTACTGTGGTGCGAAGTGAGGTGGTGGTGTCAGGGGAGTGCCATTGCATGCATACGGAACGTGCTGCCTTTTGGCTTTTTATTCGCATCCGGACGACGTGTAGGATGATGGTGGGGCAGAAGGGAGCTCTGGGAGCAGCGCAGAAAGAGGTGGGGGTTCCGGTGATGGGTGCTGGCCTACCTTGGTCGTTTCCAGCCGGCTACTGGAACCCGATCGCACGTTCCTTAAGGGGTAAAATACTGTGTAAAGGCAGAGGGAGAATGCAGAGTCCGAGAGACGGTGCTACCATTTGACGCTTTCACCGTGCCCAGCACTCGGAGCGCGGGATATGCTGTAAATACCAAATAGAAAGAAAGCCTGCGCGAAAGAAGCTTCAACTTCCGCCGTTGGGACTCGGGAGCTGGGGCCTTCTTGCCTTGGATGGTTTTGGTGACGGTCTGCCCATTGCCCACTGTCGGGCCACTTCTCCACTTATTCGTACCTCCTGTAGGGGTACCTACTTGCCCAAACAGCGCGGAGGTACGGATACAGATAGAGTGGAAGCCATGGACTGTCGCGAAAAGCGAAGACCCCTGACCGAGCCTCTTGGCTATCTGGCTTTGGCACATTGGCGTGAACTGCTGCACCTTGTTCTAACTTCTGGCTGATGTTGGTGGCCATGTTGAGCTTGTGCCTGACGACAAACCACCTCTCCGACCTACCTACCCACCTGGGTAATGTACCTCAGTGCGAGTATGTGTCCATAGTGTGCCTGGTTACTGGTGGGTTGCTGAATCGACCCTGGGTCCCTGTCCAAGTACAACCAAGCGTCTGCCACCCGTGCTGGCCCCTATTTTTGATGTTCCTGGTAGATGAGATACGGGTCAGTGGCCAGTTGGCGACGAAACAACGGTTTCCAGGCGGCTACCCGGTTTTCCTGTCTCGAGATGCTACAACACAACACGCGATGCCCACTTGGATCACCGACCTGCTCCGCATAGTTGGGCAGCTGATGCAATTGTCCTTGAATGAATGAGGCAACGGTGCAGAGTGGCAGCAGACCTCGTCCTGGGCGAGACAGAGACCGACGAAGCCAGACGTACACATAGACTCCGAGCGAGAGAGAAAAAGAGAGGGCCGCCTGGTTCAGGGCCGCCTGGTTCAGGGCCGCCTGGTTCAGGGCCGCCAGGATGTAGATGCAAGGTCGTAGACAGAGTGGATTCATGGTTAAATCAAATTGGCCCTGATCAAGGCCTGCGCGGGTAGGTAGCGTAGTATCACGAGCAGTGACCCCCTTTCGGGGTCTTCCCTGTCTCGTTCCAACAGAGAGGAAGCCACGAAACTGCCATCAACTCAACCCGCTCATCGTTCACTTCCTCCCACACGCGACGCATCTTGTAGCAGCCCTGTGCAGCATCCGTCGGTGTTGAAGTTTCTTGACACTGTATACTTGGCAGAATTATCTCGTCGCACTTTCTCCGCTAGGTTGGCAAAGATACGAAGCTGTCGCCATTCTCGCGCCTGCCAAATATCAACCGAGAAGCTAAATATGGAACGTGCTCCGATTTCAAAGGAACAAGACCGCCTCCTTTCTTTGCAACCCAGCACCGGTACGCCTAGCCTGTCTTCTAGCCTGCTGCGGCCCCCAACTGTCTTTCTACTTACCGGCGCGGCAACTATATCGCTTCCTTTCGACGTCCCGAGACATCGTCGGCGGCCCAACATGACGCCCATCCATCAATAAAGATGGGTCGCTACACAACAATTCGTGCCACCTCCTCGCTTGCCGCCTTCCACTCGACTTTCTTTCAGTCGTCTGGATCTCTAAGTCGTGTCACTGGATGAACTCTTTCGTTTCTTTTTTTTCCCTTCCGTCCTTGGCACTACAAAAGCAATGATCCAGTTTTGCGTTTTTCCCTCGCCGCCAGCCCACTCTGGAGTCTTGTTATTGTGAGGACAAGTAAAAGGAACAATGGGACCAGCTCCCAAGATGAGCTGCCGCACGCTGTCATCCTTGGTTTCCGCCACGCCCGTCTCACTTGGGCCTGGCACTGACGCAGTATGCAAAATCGGCGGCCAGCCCAAGCCCAGATCTCGGGTCACGTCGCTGCACGTCGCAACGTTCAACACAGACAGCGCAACCGTCCGATTGGGGCATCAGGACATGTCTTGTAAGGTCAGATGAAGCATCCTCTTCGCTACCTTCACCGGCCCCCCTTTGGCCAGGACTCCGTCGAGTCCCATAATTGGGAACCGGGTGTCTCCTCGCTTCAAGCCTGTCACTGTAGCTCACACCATGACGAGAGCGAACGGCTTCGATTCGCCGGAGCAACGAAACGAAACGAGCGACCGAAGCCGGGTTGTCGCGCATATTCCGAGCGGAGACACAGCCCACAGACCTCTCAATCAACATCAGGTGGAAGCCAAGACCAAAGGCAAGGATGGCCGCTCCCGCGAGTGTCGCATCCGAGGCGAAGACGGGGACCCCTTTCTCTCGGCTGTCTCTATCCACTCTGCGCTGTCGCCGCCTGCTTGCATGCTGTGAATGATACATAACGGACGATGATGGGACGGAGAACCTGGCGCCAGAGTGCCATCGATGTTCTTCATGTCCGAGCTGCGTTACCAGCATCGAAGTTCGATCACCAGAAAGAAACCGAAACCGACCTTTGCGTACCCGCCACCCATCCCCGCCGTTGCCATTGTCGCAAACTCGATGGACGCACCATCGTTGCTCGCACAGATGGATGCCAGCACAGCTCGATAATTTGAATTGTCAACTGGGACGCGGATGGAGCGAACTAGTATTGCTGAGGAGCAATACGGCAAGAAAGGGTACCTCGACTCTCTCTGACGCAGGCCTCCAAAAACAGCGCGCACGGATGGCTACTTGCTCCAGAAACAAATCCATCTCAACTGGCCACGTCGGCGTGCAATGATTGGTTCGCTGGGACTGTCCCGCACTATCGACCGTACTGTATGATGGAAGTAGTAGACTCTCCACCAGCTTGAACCGAAGCAATCAATCTGGTGTCCTAGCCTACGACCCCAAAATCTCCACTAGCTGCGTCTGATCGAACGATCCGGCGGGGCAGAGAGCGCGGCTGGATGGATGGACCCCGAACTCTCCAGGAAATCGTTGTCATTACTTAGACTTTGGGCTCTCATCCACCAAACGTCCCATCAATGAAAGATGACGATGTGCCACAGCCACAGCAAGCTGCAATGCCCTATGTGGACACTGCGAGCCTGGCCAAAACATGGCTGGCTGGCTGGCTGGCTTCTCCCCAGAGAATCGCCAACGCCAAAGCAGGTCCGTCCAGTCTTGACCAGCGTACTAGATCGCGCCAGGGCCACACAAAGGCGCACTAGCCTTGTTACTATTCAGCCATCGGTTATCAGCATCCGTCCTTGTCAAAGACGGCGCCTGATTATTTGTGACGGAGGCTCGAATATGTACGGTCCAAGAGTCAGCATCCGTGGGTCGATCGCCCGTAACGGATCTATGGTTCCGGTACGGCTGCTAAGGGGACAATGAGCGCCTCTTTGCCCTTTCATCCTTCTTGAGGTGATACACTGTGGAAGGACCAGAGCAGCCCAATGCTCACAAGCACATACCGTCGTTTTGCCAGTCAGCCGCGTGCTTCGTCTTCGAGCATCAATGCTATGACTGGCAGAGTCTCGAATGCAGTCGACGTTTCCAAAGTAGTCTAATCCTCTCTGCATGCTTTCCAACAGATGGTATGCATGTCGACCTCTCCACACACTACCGTGCAATGTCTTCTAGCAAAACAAGTGTCACTTGCTTCCTGCCTCTTCCCAACAGCCAAGAGAACCGCTCCCAACAGCAGAGGGATCGTGCCGTTACTGCTTCACTTACATCTGTTCACCCACCCTTCGGTCGGCTAGGTCGCCGTCGCACGTCGCGGACCTTAACACCCCCTCTGGGACGTGCAATAAGGCTGTCCGTGGGACCTGAGACCTTGGGACCGGGCGCTTTCATCTAGCCCACTAGCTCGCAGAAGCTCGCTGCTTGTTTGCGACAAACTTCCCTAGTGGCTCCGGAGCAAACGCTAGTAGGAGATCGGCTCGATACCATATGGATGGATGGGGAATGTCTCATTCTGTCTGCTCTTTATTGGATAATGGCCAAGGGAGTGTGCTCTCATTGCCTTCCATGGGTAGTGATTGATCTGCAATGGGACAGAGCCATTTGGATGCCATTGAGATGTTAGTCTTACAATCCAACATTGGCGTCGACTCCCAGGAGTGGAGTCCGAATCCGCGGCTGGTGATCACAGGAGACCGAAGGCCGAGAAGAGATGTTTGCTGCGGCGCAAACGGGTACCAACAGAGGCAAACATGCTCACATCCACCTGGCCACCGGTTTACCTGAACCCATGTCTTACTCGCCCCGGCGTTGGGTGCGGGTAAACAAGCAACCCATTCTTCAGTCCCACAGTTGCGGAAGCGTAGAATGTCTCGCGGGCAGCCGACGCCCATTCCGTACCCATTTTCTCATCGACCAACGGTATGGTCTCTGCAAACGGCAGTAAGCCCGCGGGACTCTTGCTATCGTCCTCGCCCCCTGAACGAACAAAGATCTTGATGTTTGTTAAAGCATGCGCTGCCAGATTGTGGCGAGCGCATCGTCTACCCAACATTGCTGCCAAACTATATGGGCAAAGTGACATGGTTAGATGTGAGGGTTGTCCTAGGCTTGGAAACAATGCTATAGAAAAACAAAGACATTGATCGTCGTTGGCATCAATAGCTTCGCCTCCGGATACGTTCGGCATCACGGAGTACAACACCTCCATTGGAAGGCTCTATAAGAACATATCCTTTGCCGTGCTCACTCCCATTTCTCTGTGGCCCTTGCCATCAATACTCGGAGCACCGCCAAGCTTCATCACAATAGCTCTGGCACGCGACTCGATAGGTGACCTGATAATGAAAGAAATGGCAATAGAATGTTGTCGGGTCCGAGCGATACACTTAAATTCGTGGCCGCGATGGGGGCGTCTTACCCGGGACCAGATTGAACCTCACGTCAACAGAGAAGTAAAACTAGTCGGTCTATTGTGTTATAAAGCAGGCATCTAACAGTTCTCTGACTGTCTTTTGAAGACAGTTCTTTCATATCCAAAACACGTTGCCAATACAAAATCTCCAGCGCGTCTGTGTGAGGCTCTCGCAACACCAAAAGCTTCATCAATCATCCATATTCCCCTGGCCTAGCTGCCCAAAACGCGCGTGCAGCGTCAGGAGCCAGGAGGTCTGGGTCCATCCAATCTGCACAATCCATGAAGCTAGTACGAATTGCGTTGCTGGCGCGAGCTTCAAAGTTGGTGGCGGCCAGGCGAGTCGGTGAAGCAAGCCGCAGGCAAACAAGCGTGGGTCTCTTTTCGGCTTCCTGCATCAGCACTGCAGGCCCTTGGTAGATTGTATCCCAAGTGGTGTCGCAAACCCCCCAGGGAGGGGATGCTTTGGGAATCATATGGACTAGCACACCATCGCCCATCCGAAACCTAGGGGAAGGGCGAGGGAATGGGCACCGATCAATATGTTGTTCTGACCTGGCTTCTCACGCGGTCCCACGGTGCCTTGCGGCAACTGGCTACGAGAGGGAGGGGGGGGG
>PUHP01000180.1:0-12888 GCA_006783085.1 Colletotrichum shisoi | reverse complement strand
TCGAGGCAGAGGCCTTGGTCGAGGCAGAGGCCTTGGTCGAGGCAGAGGCCTTGGTCGAGGCAGAGGCCTTGGTCGAGGCAGAGGCCTTCGTCGTAGCAGTAACAGGCGAGGGCGAGGGCAGCGGGGTGAAGACCCGGGTTACCTGAGTCTGGACGACGCTTGTCGGAGCCGGGTCTCCTGGCGCAGGGAAGTCGTGCTTCGGCGGCGGCGCCCAGATGAGCGGCCGAGCAGTCGCGGTCGGTGCCTGGGCCGCGGTCTTGTCAACCGCGACCAGGTAGTTGGCCTGGGCGAGTCCAGTGAGGACCGCCATGGCGGTGACGGAGAACTTCATTGTGTAGGAAGTGGCGAGTGGAAGCGATTGTAAATGGGAGAGTGTTGCTTAAACGATTGACGAAGGGAGCGAAAGGTTCCCGCCTTCCTTACACAATGACTGAGAGCGAGTGACTGATGGATGAGATGAGAGATGAGAGGATGTGCCTGGACTGTCTTTCCGCTCGCTTCATTGTACTTATAATCATCCTGCTGGGGATGTCCTGGTTGTTCTGTGTCCTTGATGGCCAGGCTGGATGCCCGCCTCCCGGATGGCTTGTTGCGCATCGTATTCCTCATGGCCGGTAGGGTAAGGTTGAATGAAAGCCGGGCAAAAGTTGGAAATATTCCCCGCCTAGAACAAGTAGCCCGGACACCACAAGGTAGCGAAACCAAAAAAGCTTATGCAAAAAACTCCTGATTCTTCAGCCATTTCGACTCATGGCTTCTCCAAAGTCGATGGATGCAGGTCAAGGCTTTCAAGCCAGGAGGAACCGCTTCAAAAAGGTCGCGTTGGGCCGTATGGAATGGAGACAGCCAGGTCACGATACTTTTTGTCTTGTTTTGCTGGCTGTCGTCCTTGGACGATTCCATGTCCGCGGCCGAATCCGGGCTCGGCATGGCGCACGCAATGCTAAAGCTTTTCACGCGAATATTAATGTCGACGCTCACCGGGAAGGGGCAGACAGGTCTTTTGGGTTTGTGCTTGAAAAATTGATGAAAACGCTTGGGTACATATCGTGGCAGGACATCTATCCGACCTCTTCCACCGTTCGCGGCTCGCCGCTCGCTTTTCGGATTCGATGACGTGACCCTGCAACGCCAGTACACCGTTGATCAAGGATATTTGACGCTGGAAGTCCTTGAGGCTCCGGCGAGCCGCGTCTCATTATCTTGAACCAAGACGGGAGACGGATGTTGATTCGAGCACCTTCCCGGATCTCTCGACGCAGTCGAAATGGCTCATGCCCGTTGCTTCAAAGCTCCCTTCGCATATGCGTAACCTGCAACGCTCAACCTTATGTCTTCCGTGTCGGACCATGCTCGCTATGTATGCCTTCTTTCGACTCCATTCTTTTTTTGATGTCGACAAATCCACAAACTAGACCTTAACGCCTTATTGCCATGCAGCTCAGTAGTCGGAATCGGAGAAAAGGCCGAATCGCATTCGATGACTCTGCATCTTATGTCAGCTCTCGAGCACATGGGACGTGTTGACAAGGGGTCAACATACAAAAGGCAGCTTAGGGATGACGACTGCCAGCACGGCCAAGAAGTTGATGCTGAAGTAGGCCAGGTCGTAGTGGGTGTAATGTGTGCTGAGCAGGAACAGAACGATTGGGACGCTGAGCAGGAATTTCTTGGCCGGGGTGTACTGCGCACCATCGTCAATCTGCTCCCACATGTTTAGATTATCAAACGCGCCGCCGTTGAACTCGAAAGGCACGCCGCGGACGTAATGGAACATGATGTAGGAGCCAAACATGTACGAGATATTCGTCAGAGTCCAGGATGTCTCCTGCGACACGCCCGGCATGACATCGTAGAATATCTTTAGGCACAAGATAAGGACGAAATGAATTGTCCAGGCGCCTGATGATGGCAGTTGTCAGCTCTGGGTGTATTCTCCTCGCCCGCTGGATGCAACGGGCTGGCACGCGACTCGAAAAGGGGAAGCCTCGCGCGGAGCTCACCTTTGGCATTGACCCAGTTCGCATTGAGGTTGGGCACGACGGCCTGGTCACTTATCTGCTCGAGAGTCTCTTGCGGCTCGTAATGAACTTGGAGGATGCTGCTAGATCTCCTTCTGCGGGCACCGGGTTCCGCCATGGCTCTGTACGATCCGCTGCCACTTCGCGGAGGATTGGTGGCCGCGTCGTACGAGACGGTGCGAGAGAGGAGGATTGGAGAAGACAGTTTGGCGGTGTTGAAGGGAACGTTGGGGGTGTGCGAGTTTTGTGGGTGGAAATGGAGGGGGAAGATTCTGCGGGCTCACGGGATCGTCGTCGGCGTCCTCGTGATGCTGGGGTTCGGCGGAGGTTATGATTTGTAGTGTGCTGGCGGCCCCTGGATGATGTCACGGGGGAAGCGAGCAATTCGCGTTGGTCGTTCGAGTAGCTGATGCTGGCACAGAAATGCAGTTGAATTGATGGGAGCGAGAGTTGAGAAATGGAGTGTCGTCGAGACGGTCAAAGAGGAGCGAGAGCGAGTATCTTTTTTTCCTTCCGGCTGTGAATATTGGGGATGCCGTCGTTGTAATAGTCTACTTGGCAATGAGGTGAAGGAGAAGACGGGACATTTTCCATTAGATATTCATTGCAGAGACGCTGGAGGTGGACCGGAGCAACAGCAGGAGACAGCGGACGGGGGGTCGCAGGTGGGAGGGGAAGGGACAGAAAGACTGGGGCCCACGTCCCCCGACCAAGGCCACGCACACAGCCCAGGGTTACTCATAAATGCAGGTGCAGGTGCCAGGAGTGTCCAGTATTCGTTCACTCACTGCAAGCACGGTGAACACTCCGGTGACTCCACTCACCCACCAGCAATGGAAGACACGACACGACAAGCCTACCTGGGTAGGACCCGAGCCGACAGCAGCGGGACGGCACCTGTCCTGTTTCCTTCATCTCTGTATCGTTAACAGCCGTTGCCAGTGCCAGCCGACACGAAGGGACCAAGGGAGGAATACTTTGATGCCGACGTGGAGCCCCCCGGTCAGGGTCGTTCAGGTTCAGGGGACCACGCCCATTCGAGCAGAGAATGGGGGAAGGATCTCTGTCTCTGTACAGTACAAGCACGGACAGGGCCCGAGAGCACCTCACACCTCACACCTCGGATCTCAGGGATCTCAGACCTCGAAGCGGAGCCAGCCAGAGACTGGACGGACGAAAGTAGGGAGAAGGGCTCGGGACGAAAGACCTGGAACACAAAACAAAATTACACAATGTATGGAGTACATTCGTACTCTGTATCCCTACACAACACCGAGACAGAGAAGAGAAGGGAGCGGCGGGAAACAGGGCCAGGGCGGGTGACGAGCAGGCATATCACAAGGGGAGGGTACCTGCGGATGGCACGGAAAGCCGGCCTCCTCCTAGGAGGCTCTCTTGTACCTTGTTCTGGCCTGCCCTGCCTATCCGTACCTTATCTTCCTTTCCACCCAGGAAACCTTCCACCCAGCCGGTTGGCAATCCCGATGGCATGTCTTCGATTTTGACAAGCCCCTCCACCGTCAAAGAAGAAACGAAGACATTATCATCGTTGCGTGCAGTTGTCATACAGTTCAACGCCGGCCGACCAGCTTCTGCCCACGCCAGCACGGGCGAGGACCGCGTCCCGCGCGCGGGAAGGGCACTGATGGCCGATGGTAAGAGAGAGCACACAGCCAGCCGAGGAGAACAGACTCGGCATGCCACCCACCGTCCCGTCGTCCTGATATCCGTACTGTAAGCCACCCTACGTTTCTTTCCTGGCCAATCATATGCGTGCTGCAGGACGAGGACAGAGCAGCTTGTGGCGTAGGTTCGCGGTCGCATTTGTTAGCGGACTGGGGAGAGGAGGGGACTCCCCTGAACAGCCTCTGCTGGGAAGATGCCCCTATTTTCGACACCCAGTGACGGGAATGTTACGCTCGTCTGGGGAGCGAGGGAAAGCGCAGACGGATTGGATTGACCGGCCAGAGCTGGACGCACAGTCACGCTTATCCGGCTACAACCGTCGAATCGGCCCAATCACGCACTGCAGTTCCAATGCGCAGCATGAACATACTATCAGCCAACGGGGCTGAGGCTAAACTGTCTTGAGACCCTTGAGCCAAGATAGGAACGAACAACTCCGAAGCAGGACAACAACACGAAAATCAGACACACTCATCTTCTCTGTCGACTCACGTCATGTCATGGATCACATCACACCTGGGCTCCTGACGACTATGCCCGCGTCGCCTCGCCTCGACATCGACAAGACATTGAGAAGGACAAAATCTGGGAGGAATGGCACACCAGATTACATGGCGTCTTCCTACCCCAGCGTTACTCGCTGCTGTCCGAGACATCGTGCTCCGTGACTCCGCGTCTCGAGACATTCAGTGCTTGCTGGTTCTTTCCACCTGTTCGCTCCTCAAGGGCCAACTTGACGAAAGTAGGTTCCACGTATCTGAGCTAAATCCGTCGCCCTTGTTGGAGTCCCCACTAGGAGGGCTGTGTCTTTGTGTGATTATTTATGGATTGGAGTGGTTCGTTGCGTTGCCTGGGATGGACGGAAAAGAGATGGGGACGGAGGGGACTTCGCAGTTCCAGCACTTCCGGGCTGTCTTGCATCAGAGACGAATTGTCATGATTTCTACCCACATTCGTCCCGAGCCCCGTAGCGGTCGGCAGATATCAAGCATTCGCGGCTTGGCGGCTCTAACCAGCAACTATCCATTATGCATGTCACATCAACGACCAACGCGAGATTCAACATGCGATGACGTGGCCGCACTTTCCAAGCAACAGTCTTGTGAGGCCATGATGCGCTGAAGGTGTCGCATACCTCACTATCCGTCCCCTCAAATTGCGCTTCAATCACCACAACCCTCGCTTGGTCAAGGTACTTCGTAAAAGCCGTAAACAGATCTAGCTTCATCTCCGGGCTGCTGGGGTCTTGTTTCTACTTTGCGGCCTGCGTGCTGTGGTGTGTAATGAGATCTGTCTCGATGGGCTCCAGGATGTCCATTCTAGAAGCACTTTCACTCTCGCTTCCTCTCGCAAATCGCTATCGCGCCGACACCGCCTCAGGTGGACTCCAGCCTGCAATTAGTGAAGGTTCCAGGGCAACTGAGTAAGGATCGGCCCCCGGCTAACCGAGATGTGCCTATTGGCACTGTGATGAGGTGGAGGTCTGCCGCACCTCTGGAAAATCCAACCCAGCTGGGATGGGTAAGCCGGCAACAGCAGCCGTAGCCAGTTGATAATGGCTGGGCCCGATGCACTGATGCACTGACGGTTGTACAATGTAGTGACGAAACACAGCGGCTAAACCTCGGTCGCCAGCTGACTGAGTTGTGACTTCTCTCGCAAGCGGATGGATACCTTGCATATAATTTTTTGAGGGAGCAACGAAGCTGTTGGATGAATCCTAACGACATTGGGCCTGCGATACTGACGGTCTCAGAATCCCTTTCACCAGCCTTTCGTGGTATCCGTTGGGAGTTTGAGTTTGCAGACATTTTCTGCATCACGTCGGGCCACTTAGGCTGTTTGACGCGTTCAAGCATCATCGGCATCACCTGGCTCAAGGTCTGTCTTTCTGCAACTTCATTCTCAGGAGAACCTGGATTAAAGAAATCAGATACCCAGCCTGAACTGAACTTTAAGCAAGAGCTTTTTCCTTTCTTTCTCTGCCCTTCAACAACATTTGGATCTTGTACAGGCATCTCACAAGGCAATTAGGGCTGTCACTGCTTGGCCACAAAGGATACATCTTCCTATGCAGTTTGCAGCGCTCACCCCTACAAACCCCCCAACACATTCACGAGGTATTTTCTCTATACCTTTTTATACTCTCCCAGCTTCCGCATTATGGATTCTTCAGAGGCTGCGCTGTTGGCAAATGGCGCCGGCAACAGTGCGGAACAAGCATCCAAGAAACGGACCCTGGAGGAAGTTGAGCAGGGAGACACACAGCCCAACAAATCACCACGGTCTCACCAGGACTCGCTGCCTGAGCCCGGGGCCAAAAGGGCCAAGACAGACCTCAATCAACAGCCCATACAGGATGAGGCTAGAGACTTGGAGAGCGCTGAGGAGGGCGAGCTGAAGGAAGACAGAGAGGCTCAATTGTCAGAATCCGAATCCGAATCCGAGGAGATGGCCGGCTCACAGAGTGACGGAAGTCGCGCATCGCATGTTGGATCGAAAGCCTCAGCCGCGGATGGAGAGCCCAATGCCGACATCAAGAGGACAACACGGTCTGTGTCGGCGGCCGCGAATGGCCCTGTCCACGTTGGATGGAATCAAGGCATCACATCTCAGAATATCCGAACATCGCTGGGCGCGTCGAAGGCCAAGGCAGTACCAGCGCCGGTCAAAGCACAGCCCATTTCGGAGGAAGCCGCGCCCGTACCGGCACCGGCTGCCGTTTCTGATACCAAGCTGACTCCTCCTTCTGAAGCTGCTCAACCAGTGCAGCCGGCCCAGAAGGTGGGCAAGCTCACGCGGAAGGAACAACAGCAACAACGTGCCGAAGCTGCTGCCCTAGAAAAACAGAAGGCACAAGAACAACAGAAAGCCGCATTCGTCTTCGCGCCTGGTCTTGTTTTTGCCCAGCCCAGCAAGAAGACGATTCTGCAGCCCAAGGGTAACAACCTGGGCAAAGCTGTCTGGAAGTCTAAGCTCAAGAGCTGGTGTCAGTCCTTCGTCAGCCGCAACAACGAGAAAAACAGCCTCCTCACGCCAGACATAGTCCTGGCTGCGCTTCAGGACTACATCACGACGCGTGCGCACTGGTCCAAGAAGAAGTATTCCGCCGCGGCCATTACCGAGGCTCGCAAGCACGAGACGAGAAACGACATTGCAGTGAACCTGGCGACACTGCTCAAGGACGACAGCTTCCTACTTGGTTCTGAGGAGTCGCCCATGGTCATCGACGATGACGACGAGGCCGACGAGGCCGACGACAGTGTTCAGGAAATCCCAAACCCTACTGAAGCCAACCCTGAGCAAGCTGTTGGTGAACAAAACCCGACTACCGAAGACCTAGATCCAGACCAGCATCAGGCCGACGCCGCGGACGACACGACGGGAATGGAGCAGACCAAGCCAGGCCCAGCTGTCATGACAGCGGAGGAGGATTTGGCGCAACAGCGTAAGTACTTCCCGGGTCTGCCAGACTCTGTTCAGGTTTGTGTCTACTGCGCAGCCGTCGGTCACAATTCGGCTGCTTGTCCCAAGACGGCCTGCAAGTTCTGCCAGCTCTCCGGTCACTTCTCGTGGAATTGCCCGACACGCGAGCGGTGCACCAAGTGTCGTCAATTGGGCCACGGCAGGGGACAGTGCAACGAGAAGCTTGTTCATCTGGACGAAGAGGGCATGGAGTGCGCGGCATGTGGCTCCCATGACCATCTCGAAGACGACTGCGAGACACTCTGGCGGTCATACAAACCCCGGAAGGAGTTGATCAGGAAGGTCAAGACCTTCCCCGCCTTTTGCGCATCGTGCGGCACAGAGGGCCACTACTCTTCCGACTGCGCTCTTCGTGGCAACAGTCCTCGGAACAAGACGTGGTCGCTCAAGAACCGAGATCTCTACGTCGACAAGGACGCGACCGACGAACCGATCAGTGACTTCGCTGGTCAGCCCCAGAATCCAAAGTTCCCCCTGCAGATCAAGGGCTCTGCGGCTAGGCGCAACCACATCTTCTACCCCGATAGCGACGGGTCAGAGGAGGGCGAGTTCATCGGTCAGAAGGTGAAGCCGCGCGCACCACTCGGCAGCATTCAGTTGTCGACCAATCTTCAGATCAACACGGGCAACTTTGGACCGCCACCTCAGACGCAGCAGAACGGACGTGGCCAGCAGCGCGGTGGGTGGTCAGCACAGCCTCCCCTCCCTCCTGGACCTCCACCATCGGGGCCGCCATCCGGGTCGTACTCGCGAATGTCAAGGAGCTTCAACAACCAGTCGCGCCCGCCTCCTCCGGGCAACGGTGCTGGTCGCGGTGGGTTGCCTCCTAAGCCCCCAGCGCCGCAGTCACAGCAGCACGGCCACCAGAACGCGGGTCCACCATCTAACGGACGTGGATCGAATGCACCAAAGAAGCAAAGGACGAGAAACCAGTCCGGCAACTCACATGGGGGATCCGTGCAGCAGCAACAGCAGCAGAGCGGTGGAGGCCCGCCATCGCGTCGCCGGGGCAAGGCCAGACGCGGCGGGAAGCAGGGATGAGTACGGCGAATGATTGGCTGGCGCGCAACGGCGGCGACGTCGGCGCGCAGTGTCGGATGTGCGAGCAAAGAGGGTGGGATGAAGTCACGCAGGGCACTGGGACGCTTGGGGACGAGGACAGCATGTATGACGACTGTACGAGTTTGAGACAAATTTGGTGCGAAGTCGGAAAGGAGGATGGACTCGACGACGCGCGACGACAGCCTTGCTCCTTCGGTTGGGTGAACGACATGGAACGAACTGCGCGCGGGGGGTTACTTTTACATTTTGCATCGAGGTGGTGGTTTGCGTCGGCCAATCGCCGCACATGCGCAAGGCGACGTGGACCACGCACACACAAGCCATCTCGGCGGATCATATCATGACTAAAGCAGACAGGCGGAAGGCGAGCAGAGGAAGTCTGGAGTCTCGTGGTAGTTTGATGCCCCCGGCATCTTCGCACATAATTCAATGAGCACACTATTTTCTGCGTTTCGCGATGAAGGTGACTTGCAGCATGGGGTGGTAAAACATGTGCTTTCGTGCCAAGGGCCTTTTGGCTGGCCTGTGGGAACGCACACAAGGATCAAGTTGAAAGTTGACTCATTGCCACGACATCAAAACATTATGACAGGGAGTTTCTGTTGCTTGGGGTTTGAACGAATGACGGTGAAGGCCCCTGGCGGATTTCCGGTTTATCTTCTATTTTCTCAAGGGGGCAGTTACCAGGGATTCATTTTTTCTCCCAAAGAATCAGGGACGAAATCACTGGGTACGCGAAAGGGGGGCCCGGTTCGTTGAAAGTTTCCGGCGACGGGGCGTAGGAAACGTAAAGAAACTTGGGTGAATTCTCTGGCTTTGTGAGAGGGGGAGGGAGGGCCGGCCGGGCCTCTTGATATTCGGGAACACGGCCGGTGTGAGTTGTTGGACACGATAATTGACGAACCTAGCCTGGGCAGCGAGGGTGGGGAAGGGCTACCACAGCCACGCCGGAATAGGTGCGTTTTCTCTCCCTCTCACACTTCTCTTTTGTGCGAATTGCCTTGATTTCATCTCTCTCACAAGGACGATGTCATTTTTGTGTGGACAGGGTGAGAGGGTTGGGCCGGGGGTTCTTCATTTTTCACGATGTGTCGGTGTGTGTGGTCGTCGCATAGGCGGTGTTGGAACTCTTTGAAAAGCCGCGATCCATGCCCGGGGAACCAGCCGGGCGGGCTGGGATCACGAACCCTTGCCACTTGGCGAATGCAAGCCGGTTTGGTGGAGTCTCGACTATGGGCTGGGAATTGGAGGGGGAAAAACGTGTGTTGTGGGTTGGGTTACCTCGTTTGCCTCTGGGTCCCTTGGAGACCAGGGAGGGTTGGTTCGTTGATGAGGAAGATGATGGTGATGATGGACCCGCCCTGGGAAAGGGTTGTGGGATATGTGTTTGGTTGATACGCAACCACCGATTGGCATGCTGTTGTTGATGTGATGGCAGAGCAGTGGAAGGGGGGGGGAGGGCAGGACAGACCGACGACGTGGCTCCATGGGTCCGTCTCTCTTTACCGCTCCGAGCCCTGGTTCGATGATGCTATCCACGGAACTTGCAACTTTGGAGAGGTTACGAGGGCCAGAGAAGTTTGCTTGTTGTTGAGACATGGCATGCCGTCGACCTTGGGATTGACGGGGGGGGCATTCGAGCCTGCAGTTGTGATTGTGGTTGTGGACACTGCGATGATCAACCGGGGAGGGTAGGGTGTGTGTCTTGAATCCTACATAGGTTCTGGTTGTCGGTCTGCGGTTTCTCTAGCGGATTTTCATGGGGCGGATTGTCTGTGTGGTTGTGGGTTGAAGGAGAACAGACGGTGTGTGGTAATGCGGTGCGGTGCACGATGCGTGTGCGATGCACGAGAGTTGCGATGCGGAAGGGCGAGACGACTTGTGGCCTGTAGGTCACCGACGCTGTCGAGGCTGTCCTCGAGAGCTTGGACTTGCTATGTCTGGGTTGGACTCGGATTTCAAGTTGACGGGGAGGAGGGAGGAGATGATGGGATGATTATATGCAGCACAACAACTACTCGGTTACCTTCTGACACTGGAATGTCTGAGAGGTGCAGGCGGGAGACCAGAACGAAGCCCTTGTTGCTCAGACTCTTCTTTGACGCGGGCTTGGGATGACGAGGCAGTCGGTTCCAAAGACTATTTTGGAGAGTCCCCATTTTGGACAATTTTTTTTCTTATTGTTGTTGTAGCTGTCTTAGTTGTGGGTGGGTTGCAACTTGTTGACTTGTCGTGTATGTACTGTCAGCCCCGTTTTGTTCGGTGGTGGATTCCAAAGTCTGGGCGAGCGTAGGTGTGTAGGGTGTGTAGGGTGTGTTGTACACTGCGTTGCGTTGGGAGCGTTCGAAATTAAATAACGCGTCCGTACGTAAAATGCGTGCTATTACAATTTAGCCACTTTTTCGCTAGCAGAATTAGGAATTATAGAACTGTTAATATTAAAATACCCTTAAGTTGCTATTGCTATTGCTGTTGCTGTTGCCTACTACTTAAAGTAAAGCTATTTAAACCTTATATAAACTACCTACCCTTTAGTACTAATTACTACTTTAATTACCGCAGGGTTTTATCCCTAATTATTACTATATACAACTTAAAGCCTTTTCATAGGGGAGAGGGATAATTAGCCTGTAAGGCCTACAAAGCCTACAAAGCCTGTAATACCCTTATCCTTATTATCTCTATCCTCTCTATTACTATTGCTAGCTAATTAGACTAAATATTAGGCTGTTAATTAAATATTAGACTATTAATTAAACATAATACTAATAATAGTGCTGACGCTAGATAAGGATAAGTAAAGGAAGATAGCGTAGATATTAACGTTAATAGAGAAGATAAATAATAAGGTAGCTACTTAGATAAAGTACTTTATTTAAACTATAAGATAGTAGTAATATTAATGTAAAGTAACTAGGTAGGTAAAGAGACACCTTGTTGTGAGGTATAGTTAGATAAAGCTAGAGATCTAGTAGCTTTACAAGCTATTAGAGCTTCTAGCGTATTATAACAACTTTACTCTTAACAAGATAAACAATTTCCTATTTAAGTAGTTTAGTATAACCCTTTATAAGTTAAATCTTAGTCGGTAACTTGAAGCTGTTAGTTAGACGTTAAAAAAGACCTATCTAATTACTACCTAACAAGACGAAGATCTTTAGCGCGCCTAGTTATATTATATACAAACGTATAGCCTACAGTAGGTTATATTTGTTAACAAGTCTAGCGTTAATAAGCGTACTAGCGCGTAAAGTACGGGATAGGTGCTAAAAGGTCTTAAGGCCTATTAAAAGACTATACTTAGGTAAGGGTAATAATACTAGATCTTACTAGCCCTTACCCTTAACAGTATTTTTAACATTATAATATATTAAGGAATAATAAATAGTAATAGTAGTATAATTTAACTTAGAGCTCCTTTAATACAACGTAGTTAATGCTTTTGTCTATACAACCTTTAACNNNAAATAGTAATAGCTTCTTTACGTAGATATTATAGGGCTTATTACTAAAGTATGCTACCTTTCCTACGCTAAAGTTAGTTATTATTATAGATAATGTAAGCTTCTATTGCTAATAAGATATGAAGGAGGTATGTAACGCTACTAGCGTTATACTTAAGTTTCTTCCTCTATATTTACTAGACTTTAACCTAATTAAGGCGTTTTTTAGCGACCTAAAGAGGTTATTCTAACAGTAATATACTATATAGAATTAAGATAAGGCTAACAAGTAAGATTTTAAAGACCTATTAGTAGATTGCGTAGTAGAGGTTAGATAAGGGATAAGGTAAATAGAGGGCTACTTTTAGTACTCCTTTCTTAATTTTAAAGGCATAGAGAGGATTTTTAATAACCTTATTACTACGTAGGATATAGAGATGTATTTTAGCTACAGTAGTATTAAGACTACCTCTAAGGTAGAGTAGTTACTATTATTAAAATAGGCTATAGTTAAGATGAATAACAAAAATAACGCATTAAAAAGGATAAAAAAAACACATTAAAAATAGCCTTATAGGCCCTTTTTTAAAGTAAAATAACTATTACAGTACTTCTACTACCTACTAACCTCTTTGTTGCTTCTATTATTTACCTATTTCTTTATTTACTGCTACCTAATTCTAATTGCGTTAACAAAGCGCTATCTACAACTTTAATTAGATTAGCTACCTTTACGCCTACTAGGTTAATAGTATTGTCTTTATTATTAATCTTATTGTTGATATTGTTAAGGGATTAATTAAGTAGGGTATTAGGGAGAAATTAACTTAGTTAGAGGCTTAGCGACGATACTAGGCTTAGCCCTAGAGGCGATAATATAAATAACGCGTCTGCAAAAGAGGTAAATTAGTAAGTTATTAACAGAAGGTATGCCTACTTACTAAATTACCTATTTTTAACTAGCTAACTGTTAATATTTGCTTTATTAACTTTAACTCCTTTAGCAACTTCATCCTCTTTAACAATTAGGCTACCAACTCGCAAAATTTTACTTAATCACCCAGCCGCATCAGTCGAAATCAACAATTACCTCAACCGCTTACAATAGGCCTGTTTTAAGAGAAAGGTCTTAATTAACTACTTTAGCAGCCTAATTAGGTAAATAGGTATACCTAGGTTAGAGAAGTATT
>PUHP01000179.1:12794-45320 GCA_006783085.1 Colletotrichum shisoi | reverse complement strand
CCCCCCCCCCGGTCTGGACCACCTCGCTGCTGCGCTCGAACAGCAGCGGTCAAGGCCGAATTTGCGGGGAAAACCGTGCCAAGGTCGTCAATGGGTGCGCCCCCTTCGGTACCCCCAAAAGCCTCTAGAGCCCCTCTGCCCTTTCCAGCTCCAACTGCAGGGTGCAGCATCTCCACAGCTCCCCTGATGGGCTTAGTGCATCGAGCACACCATCGCCGAGGTCCCCACCGTCTGCATCTCTGAATCTCAAACCGTCGACAGCTCTCCTCCACATCCCCAATTTTTCTTCTCCTTCGAGCCCACGAGTGTCCCAGGCCGTCCCTCTCATTGTCTGTCATCGCTTGCCATCGCTGCCGCTTCAGAGCTGCCAGTCCAAAGGGGGCCCAGTCAAATCTGTTTCAAACGTCTGTCATCTCGGAGCCTTGCTTTGTAATACCCATCGTTGCCCTCACGTACCCATTCATAGGTACCTACCTAAGTCACCTGCCTTGCCTCGCACCTCGCTCTCTTGTTGGACGCCACAGCACCCATCAGACCGGGACTGACCTGTCTCGGTGCAAGTGACAGACCTCGCCTCGCACACGCGCATACCTTACACCACGACAAGACGCAGTGGGGAGGGTGAAAGCTAACAAGTCCGAGGCACGGCTGCCATGACACGACACGGCTAGGCCAACGTTCTCTTCCGTCTTCGCGACATGTCATCCGGGCGCAGGATTGGCAAGAGAGCGTGTGACGCGTGCAAGATCCGCAAGATCAAGTGCACAGAAGTCCCGCCGTGTGACGGTTGCGCCGCCATCGGTACCGCATGCACTTTCAACAAGGTCCCTGCCACTCGCGGGCCCCGGAACCTGAGGGCGAAGACGATACGACAGATCGCCCAGGCCCAGCAGGAAACCGCCGCCTCCGCTACCGCTCCCACAAACTCAACTTCACCAACAAGCGATGGGGCCGCCGTCGCCTCTACCCCGGCCGCCGGTACCGCGCCCTCGGCAGCCACGTCGTCATCGCGGTCCCCTTCGTCATCCGAGGGATGTTCGTCCGAGGGCACAAGGGGCTCCACCGGCGGACAGCGACTCGCTCGGCAAGAGATCGCGTTGCAGCCGCAGAGGACCCCTAGTGCGTCACTCGTCCTGAGACTATGCATATACCGCCTGCGTCTGTTCCCTGTGTGGCCCATCATCGCAGTCGAGGAGATCATGGCCTCGCTGTCCCGCGACGCTGATAATCTCGAGTCCTACGTCTTGGCTAACGCCGTTGGGGCTGCCACCATCTCCCAGCTGAAGCTGGCCACGACGGACAACGATGACCCGGCGACGGCGAGCTCGATGGAGGCCGAGTGTCAGCGGTCGAGGATGAGCCTTCAGGAGCGAGAGGGTGGCCCGCCGATGAATCTCAACTGGCTGAGAACCTCCTTTTTCCTCCATGTTTATCATGAAAACCAGCAACCCGGGGGGGCCAAATCTCTGCTCTACCTACGGGAGGCCATCACTATTGCCCAAATAATGGGATTGCATAAAGAGTCGTCCTATGCAGCTCTACCGTTGCCAGAGCAGCAAATGAAGAGGAGGATTTTGTGGTTGCTGTTCGTCACAGAAAGGTCTGTCTTGTCCAGGAGTCGTTCTTCACGTCGTGATCTGTTGCTGACACAGCCGCAGAGGAGTCGCAATGCTTCACAAGTTGCCCGTGGTGCTGAAATCAAACATTCGCTTCCCGTCCTTGGACGGTTCAGGGGTGGGCGAAGACGAGGGCCACATCCTGCCGGCGTTCAAGAAGCTGGCCAATCTTTTCTGGATCTTTGACCAAAGTGGCGCCTTCGACATACTCCAGAACTCGGATGACGAGGACGCCATGTGGTCCTTGGCGGACGGCCTGCAGACCGCCAGCAGAGCGTGTCTCGACGTGGTTCAGAGGAAGCTCCAAGAGATACCCCTAGACTCCGATGCGAGCAACGACATCCAGCGCGCTGACATTGTCGTCACCCGTCAGTGGATGCAGGCGGTGCTTTGGAAGGTGACCATGAACCACGGCCGTGCCTGGTCTGGGAATAACGTCACCTCCCTATCGCATCCCATACAAATAGCCAAGGAGTTCCTTCAGCTCATCTCGCAGCTTCCAAGCACAGCCATTGAAGCCCATGGCCCTGGAATAGTACGTACTCCCAGACCCCCTCCCCCCTGTCGCTCCACCCCTAGTTGACGCCATTCAGGAGTTCAAGATTTATGAGATTGCGAGCGCCGTTACCGATGCCGTTGCGAACAACTTCCGGCTGCCGCGATCCTCGACGGACGGGCCGAGAGACATTCTTCTCCAGCTGCAAAGGGTTCTTGCATCCTGTCGTGGCGGCAACAAAGCCCTGTTGGAGATGCTCTGCACACGAATAGCCGAGGTCCAAGACGGTCCGCTACTGGCCATGAATAGAAACCTAACCCCTAGAGTCCAAGAGGTTCACGACGACCAATGGCGCAACGAGAGAGCTGCCGAAGCTAACGGCCAAACGAACGTCTTTACAGCGATTAATGGCATGTCAAATCCCGACCAGCCATACGCCCAGGCCCAAGCAAGCTTCCTCTCAATGTTCGACAAGGACGGCGCTGCGCAAAGCATGGGCAACGGCGGCCCGGTGCCACTGTCCTCTCAGCGGCAGAACCTTGGCCGCCCTATCTGGGACCAACCAGCCCAGTTGGGCCCGGGCGCTCACGATCTCATCGATCAGCTACAGAACTTCGACGGCTCCTTCAACACCGTCGAGTCCAACGGCACGCTCGATATGCTTTTTGCCAATGGGGCCTTATGGGACAACGTTACGAACGACGACTGGATGGCCTCGGTGCAGACCAACCCTGGTGTCTTCAACAGCCCCACGCAGGCCTCAGCGAATCTGCAGAGAACGTATGAGTAAGCTCCATGTGGATACTTAAGTTGATGAAACACAGTATCATGAGTCTTAGGATCTTTTTATTTTTATATTGACCGTTTCCCCCTAATCTCCCGAACGTGGGACGAGACCCTTCCCACCGAAAAGGGTGGAAAGCAAGGAGGACTAGTTGTAAGCGGTCAACCAGCTCTCTCATGCTTCGGGCAGAGATTTCTGCCCGAGTCGGTGCCCGGAGTGCCGAACCAGGCGAATACATTAGCGGGCCCGGGTGCACAAGGAACCGCTACCCCTCCTGAGCAATCTGGAAACCTGCCGTTCTGGTAAGTCTTTGCGCTCGTCAATCAGGAAATGGCTCCTCCGCTAACTGCAAGGCCCACAGTCTGCAAGCGCCGTAAAGACGGCGAGAGAAAGTCTGATGAAGAAACCGCAATGTATCCCAACTCTGTCTATACACACTTATAATTTTATACCCCAAGTACGGACCCGCATATAATGTAGCGTGGCCTAGATACCTATGCCTCCAAAAGCACCACCGCTCCCTCATATGGTCCAAGTGTGACCTTGCCCTCGCTAAAGTCTCTCGTCGTCTTGCCGCCGTTGGTGACCAGCACCTCCTTGACGCCACCTTTCAGGCCGCCCCACTCGACAGTCTCAGAGGTGAAGTTGCAGGCCACCACAGCGGCGGCGCCGTCCTCGGAGCGCCGCGCGTACGCGACGATCTGCTCGTGCCCCTCATCGACGAGTTTGAAGTCGCCGTAGACAAAAATGTCGAGATGCTTCTTTCTTGTCGCGAGGACCGTCTTCCAGAAGCTGAAGACGGAGTCCGGGTCGGACACCTGGGACGCGGCGTTGATATCGGTGTGGTTCGGGTGGACTGCCATCCACGGCGTGGCGTCAGCCGTCGTGAATCCCGCGTTGGCGCTGGCGTCCCACTGCATGGGTGTCCGCGCGTTGTCGCGCGACTTCTTCTGGTATTGCGACTTGAGCAGCTTCAAGTATTCTTGATCCTTGGAGTCCTTGTGCAAACTACGTGCGGGTTGTTTGCCAGTCAGTCACAGTAGGAAAAAGGAGGGGGGGGGGCAGCTTCTCGACAACGGGCTGCTAGTAGCAAACGTGCGCGGACCGAGCAGAAGTACTCACTTCCAGTGGTTCAGACAGTCAATATCCTTGTACTCCTCCATCGGCCACTCCTTGGGCACGTTGACCATGCCGATCTCCTGGCCCTGGTAAACGAAGGGCGTGCCGGCCTGGAAGGCCTGGAACATGGAGACAATCTTGGCTCCGTTGACGCGGTGCTCGGCCGCATCGTTGGCGAAGCGGCTGACGGAGCGCGGCTGGTCGTGGTTCTCAAGGTACAGAGCGTTCCAGCCGTTATTGGTGTACATGAAGCGCTGCCACTTGTCGGCGATGCGCTTCAGCTCGGCCAGGTTCCAGTCCTTGGGGGAGAACTTGCCGGTGGGGCCAATGTCGATATCGACGCTGGGAGGTTTTGTGTCAGTGTGTTGTGCTTCTTCATCTCTCTTCTCTTTTCCCTCATCGGAGAAGACAAGCTTGGCTTCTTGTTTTCTTCGCCATGTCTACCTTTCTTTTCTGGAAGAGTGAGTAGATGGAGGAAAAGAGGGACTTACAACTCAAAGTGGAAGATCATGCTCAGCTCGCCGCGGTCCCCGTTGACGCTCTTGATGACCTCCTTGACGTCCCTGACGCAGGGCATCTCGCCGACGCTGAAGGCGTCGTACTTCTGCAGGATGGCACCGAGCTCCTTGAGGTACTCGTGCAGACGGGGCCCGGCCGAGTAGAGCTCGGAGCCGGAGAGGACCTCCTGGTCCGAGTCAGGGAAGTCTTGGGGCTTGCTGACGAAGTTGATAACGTCGAGGCGGAAGCCATCGGCGCCCCTGTCGAGCCAGAAGCGCATGATGTCGTGGACGGCGTCGCGCACCTTGGGGTTCTCCCAGTTGAGGTCGGGCTGCTCCTTCGCGAAGAGGCGGAGGTAGTATTCGCCTGTGGTCTCGTCCCACTCCCATGCGCTGCCTGTGGTCGTGTGTCAGCCGCGGGCCGTCTAGTTCGTCTATTATTCCGAATCGTCTGCCTATGTAGATGGTGTACCCGTCTGCTCGGGGCCCCCGGCGGTTCAAAAGGGGGGGGCGAGGGGATGGAGGGGGCTGGGGGCTAACCCTGGAAATGCGACTGCCAGTTGTTGGGCGGCTGGCGGTTGCCCTGGGCGTCGTACTTTGGCTTGCGCCAGATGTACCAGTCGCGGTAGGGGTTCTCCTTTGAGCTGCGCGACTGCTTGAACCACTCGTGCTGATCGCTCGTGTGGTTGACGACAAGGTCGAGCACGAGCTTCATGCCGCGCTCGTGAAGCTTGTCCTTGAGAACGTCGACGTCCTCGACGGTGCCGTAGGGCTCGTGGATCTTGCGGTAGTTGCTGATGTCGTATCCCTTTTCCGATAGTCAGTCAGTAGGAGCTTACACACACACAAACACACACACAAACACACACGCACACACACACGTTCCCCCTCTCACCCTCTCCATGACCTCGTCGGCCAAGTGGGGGGACAAACGCTTTCACTTCGGATTTATAGCAGCTCTGGGACAAAATACGGTCACCAAGGAGGCACGTGTGACTTACCATGTCAATCTGGGGGCTCTCAAAGATAGGACTCAACCAGACAATGTCAACGCCCAGCGACTTGAAATGATCGACGCGCGAGATAATGCCCTTAAGGTCGCCAACGCCGTCGCCGGTCGAGTCTTGGAACGAGGCCGGGTAGACCTGGTACACGGAGCTCTCCTTCCACCACTTACGCAGCTGCTTTTTGGGCGGCTGTTGGGCGGCGGCGCCGTCGACGAGATAGGGGGCCATTATGGGAATCGTCTCCGTTCGGATTCGGGTGCAATGGGCTTCTGCTGGTGCTGTTGGGGTCCGTCGATTCGTCGAAGTACGCAGGGAAGTGTCGCAAGAAGCGCCGTTTTTTCAGCGTCTTCCAAAAATGACGGAGATGCTCGTGTCGACTTTAGAGAAAGGGGAAGGAATGCAGAGAGGTCTAGAGAATGGTTTACAACAACCCTCGCACAGCTGAGGGTCTAGATGACTCGAGACACCTTTTGTTTGATTAGATCAGACAAAAGCAACCTAGGTTCAACTCTCTGTTTGTGAGTAGGCGGGTAAGAGTTTCTGCGAGCAATGAAGGGATCAAGTGACCAATTGGGGAAGTCTGGGAGAAAAGGTCAAGCGTAATGACTTCGAGACAGAGAGAAAGAATGAGGGAGGGGGGTCAGCGTCTGTAGCAAGGCACAGCAGAAAGACAGACCACCCGATGTTAGGTAAGGCAAACCACAGACATGGCGGCGGCTCCAGTTACTTGTTCTGCCATCTTGTCGTGGGGAATGGTTTGATCCGGGTGGGAAACTCGGGGAATGAACGGACGGGATTGTAGCGAGCGAAGCTGGGAGCAACGGACGAATGAGTGACGCCTCCGACCTGGGCCCCGATGGTCGGATGCTGGTGGTGGTGGTCGTGCCCCTCCATCCACTCCATGTTCGTCATGCGGGGTAAATTTCTCGCTTGGAACGTTACCCAAGGCGCCCAGGGTGGAAGTACCGACCTACCTTGGTAGGTAGCTAGGTACCCGGTATCTAGGAGTCGGTGGTGCCTGCGGAGGTTCCGACCCAAGCGCGAAAGTGATTCAGTCACGGTGCTGTTCCCCAAAGCGCCTTGGCAGAGAGAGACAGAGAGAGAGAGAGAGAGAGAGAAGAGAGGCTCAAACACCTCCTGCACGCCAAAACCAAGCATCCGGGTACACGCGAAAGCACGAGGCCATGCATGACGGCCATTACGTTGTGCCGTGTTGCAGATTGAGAAGATCCCACGCCGCAAAAAAAAGTATGCATGTGTCATTTACCATGTAGTCAGTCCAAAAACACAAACGCCACGCGTCCCCGATCCGACCTCCGAAAGATTCCCCGGTGATTTTGTGGCACCGGAGCCCACTCCGGCCCAGAGTCCGTCCGGCAAGGATCCGAAGGGGACAGGCAATACACTGAGCTACGGACCCGGCGACTCGGGAACAGAGTCTACATGCGAAAGCAAAGGGGTGTGGGCTCTACGTAGCTCATTCTTTTTCTTCTTCAATCTCATTCCCTGATACCTAGGTAGGTTCTAGACCTCACCTCAACACCGGGTCGGAAACAAAGCTCTCCGTTAGTCTTCCTGCGCAGAAGACACAGAAGCCTTGTTGTGGGTTGGAGGAAGGTTTACATGTGGCAATGATGCGCGCAGCCGTGGGAAAAGCCAGATAAGAATGTACAATCCCGTTCCATCCATTGCTCAGACCGAATCACGCACGACAAGCCCGGCAACACGGGACAAGCTGAAACTCAAATCGAGCCGTGTCCTCCCGGCGGCTCGCCTCTTCGCCTTCGACGGCCTCTTCTCTTTGAGATCCCATGCTCGCGCGAAGCTCACCAATGCAGTAGTTCAGGCCATAGGTATTAGCCCAAGCCCGTCCCATGTCGAGAAGGGCCTTCGCCTCCTGGCTGCGCTCCGGCGCACTCTCGGTACACTCGACGCGAGTTGCCTCAGCTGCCCGTCAGGCTCAACGACCTTGTCCCGCCTCGCAATGGCGCCGCTTTGCCTCCAACACCACGCAGCGCCAACGACCGATCCTCCTAACCGCCGGCGCGGGCTTTTTGACGACCGCTGTCCTTCTGGGCCTCAGCCCGTTCCCGAGACTGACCCTACTATCCCAGAACACCGTAGAACAGCGCCCCTCGTCGACGACAGCCACATGCCACCCTCCCGAGCTGCCCGCAGAATGGCCCCAATACCGCCTCTCCGAAGTCAAACTCCATGACGGCACCTCGGAGCGCCCCTGGATCATCTATAAAACCTCCGTCTACGACATCACAGACTGGGTCGCCGCGCACCCGGGAGGCGATATAATCCTCTGTGCGGCCGGCGGCGGCGTTGAGCCGTACTGGGACATCTTCAGCATCCACCGCCAGCAGATAGACAGCGTCCTCGCCATCCTCGAGGGGTACAAGATCGGCGAGGTCGACGCGGCCGACCTGCCGCTCCTCCTCTCCCGAGGCGGCGCCGACGACGGCGTCGACGACCCCTTCGCCCAAGACCCGCCTCGTGACCCCCGGCTGCGGACCCTCACCGAGCGCCCGCGCAACGCAGAGACGCCAGCCGAGGGGCTAGGCACCTTCGTCACGCCCTTGGAGCTATTCTACGTGAGGAATCACATGTGGGTTCCCGTCGTGGGCGAGGAAGACGCGGACGCACACGCCGTGACGATCGAGACGCCGGACGGAGAGGAGCGGGTGTACACACTCGGAGAGCTGCGGTCGCGGTTCGCCACGCACAAAGTCACGGCGACGCTGCAATGTGCGGGGAACAGGAGGCGCGATATGACAACGCACGCCGCCAGGACCAACGGGCTGCAGTGGGCGGCGGGCGCTATCTCTACGGCGGAGTGGGAGGGCGTACTCCTCCGCGACGTGCTCGCCGATGCCACATGCAACGAGATGAACATCGCCAACATGCCGTCGTCGGTGAGACACGTCCATCTCGTTGGACTGGAGGCCTACGCCGCGAGCATTCCCATTGCCAAGGCGCTCGACCCGCTCGGCGATGTGCTTCTCGCATTCCGCATGAACGGCGAACCCCTGCCGCGGGACCACGGCTACCCGCTGCGCGCCGTTGTCCCGGGGAACGTAGCGGCGCGGAGCGTCAAATGGCTGCGACGCATTGCGCTATCAGACGAGGAGTCGCCCTCGCAGTGGCAGCGTCGGGACTATAAGGCCTTCTGCCCGGGAGAGGGGCCGGAGCCGGACTGGGACTCGGCGCCGGCGATACAGGAGATGCCGGTCACGTCAGCGATCACCGCCGCGGGTGTGGAGAGCCCAGAGGGCGCGACGGGCCGAGAGGGGCGGGTTAAGGCTGAGGGGTACGCATACTCCGGTGGCGGGAGGGAGGTTGTGAGGGTGGACGTGAGCACTGACGGCGGCCGAACGTGGAAGGCAGCGGAGCTGATAGCAGACAAGGGCGTCGGGAAGAAGGCGTGGTGCTGGAAGCGGTGGCGGTACGAAGGCCCGGTTGCAGACGAGGGCAAGGTGGAGGAGGAGGACGGGGTGCGGTTGGTGGTGAAGGCGACAGACGAAGCGTATAACACCCAGCCGGAGAGCCACGAGGGCATCTACAATGTGAGGGGAAACCTAGCCACGGCGTGGCACCGCGTCCACGTCGCCGCGGACGAGACACAGTCAAGTTGGAGGAGAGGAGGGGCCACACATCCTCGGCAGTAGGCTTGAGAACGATGGTCCGCCGGCGTTGTTGCGCCTAGGCAGCATTTTCTAGGCAATCTAGACACGCAGAGCCAGGCTGTAAGCGGCATGTTCCTCGGTAATTGTAATAAATACATGATCATCTCGACCGACACCAATTGCTACAGATGCCCAAGTACCTATCACGCCCGACGTTAGAGGACAGTTCCACGATTGACAAGTACGTCTGACTTCTCCCCAGTATAACATTGGCCTTCATCGAAATGCCGCCCGCTTGAACAACTTCCGGTAAAGCCGTTTCGATGAGGGCTGGTAAGATTGTCACCGAGACTAACGGGTTGCTATCCCTTTGGTGGGAGGGAGAGGGGTGTATCAAAGCCAACGGTGGAGAACCGCGCAGTTGTCCAGCCGCATCAAGGATCCAGTCGACCGCGCCTCAACGACAGCGGCTATTGGCCAATGCCAAAGAAAAGTCTCGCCGAAGTGACGTGGTGGATAGAAGAAGAGAAAGGAGGGGCGGAGGGGCTAAACACCAGCTGTCCGAGAATTTCCCCGCCATTCATCGGTGCGGTGCGGGGCAGTAGATGTTTGGGAGCTTTCATGTGCCAGGACGGAGAGGGGGGAAAAGAAAATCGAGGATAGGTAAAGAGAGCGAAAGAGAGAAAGATCCCTGGGACACGAGGGAGCATCGACAAAAGACACAGGCAAACAACATCCCCCCCCCCCCCGGTCTTTCCTACAAAACTTCCGACGAAGAGAAAAAGAAAATACTGAACCCCCAACACACGACGACCGCGACGACGACGAGTCCTTCGAGATACCCATAATCACATACAAACCTTAACGACAGACCGAAAAGACATACAATGGCGTGGGAAGAGCCTAGAAAGACGGGCATGCAGTACCGCCGCCTGGGCAACTCTGGACTGCACGTATCAGTCCTGGGTTTGGGCGGTTGGTTGACGTACGTAGACCGCAGCGCAACGCAACTCTACATGTCTTTGTTGTGTGTTTGTCAATGATTTCCCTGAGCTGACTGACTGGCTTACAAAGCTTTGGCGGCCACGTTGAGAATGGTATGAGAAACCGAAAGAGGGACCGGTAAATCTCGGGACAGTCGCTAATGAACCTACAGAGAAGACGTTTGCGTGCATGAAGCAGGCCTACGACCTCGGCATCAACTTCTTCGACACGGCCGAGAGGTAAAGGCGCCCTCCCCTCCTCCACACGGACAAGCCCAACGGCTGAGCGAACTGAGCTGACAACAAAGCGCAGCTATGCTGGTGGTAACTCGGAGGTCATCATGGGCCAGGCCATCAAGAAGTTCGACTGGAACCGCAACGACATTGTCGTCACCACAAAGGTAAATTGGCACACAAGCACCCACGACTGACATCCTTTAACCCCCGTCGCGTAGCTCAACTGGGGCGGCGCCAACGGTGAAGTCCTCGTCAACAACCACGGCCTCTCGCGCAAGCACATCATCGAGGGCCTCCGCGCGTCTCTCAAGCGCCTCGACCTCGAGTATGTCGACATCGTCTACGCCCACCGACCCGACCGCCTGACGCCCATGGAGGAGACGGTGCGCGCCTTCAACCACGTCATCGACAAGGGCTGGGCCATGTACTGGGGCACGTCTGAGTGGAGCGCCGACGAGATTGCCGAGGCGTGCGGCATCGCCAAGGACCTCAAGATGATCCCACCCGTCGTTGAGCAGCCCCAGTACAACATTCTAGAGCGTCGCAAGGTCGAGTACGAGTTCCAGAGGCTGTACCAGCGCTTCGGACTCGGCCTGACCACCTTCAGCCCCATCAAGATGGGATTGCTGAGTGGCAAGTACAATGACGACCCGGACGCGCCCCCGGCCGGTAGCCGCTTCGCCGAGGGCAAGGGCGACAAGTTTGTCAACTGGGCCAACAAGGAGTGGTACGGCAACGAAGAGTGGAAGGCCCTGATTCAGAACGTAGTTAGGCTCAAGGTAAGAAGACCGTGCCGGCAAGTGCGTGATCCGGGACGGCCGCGCTGACAAGTATGCATGTAGGCCATCGCCGAGAAACTTGGCGCGACGCAGTCCCAGCTGGCCCTCGCCTGGTGCCTCAAGAACCCCAACGTGAGCTCCGTCATCACGGGCGCCTCGAGGCCGGAACAGATTGTGGAGAACGTCGGTGCGTTGAAGCTTCTGGAGAAGTTGACGCCCGACATCATGGCCGAGGTCGATGCCGTTGTGGGCGAGGTCAAGCTTGACCCGGCGAGACAAGATTAGAGAGTGGCGTGTTCCGGGGGAATTGTGTTTCTGTGCATCTGCTTTTGGGGATGGCGCGGTTCTGCCATACATACGTACATACACACGTATATACATACATACCATTACATGTTCGGTACTTGGAAATTGCCGAGGTTCGAATCTGGGAAAGGGAAAGAGTATCATACAAGCTCGATTCACGCTCAGCCGCGCCCATGGGACCATGTAGTGGTGTACTGGAAGTAAGTACACGGTCGTAGCGTAGGCCTCGCGCTGCTATTACTCGCCGGCGGCCGTTTCAAGGAAGCTCGTGGTAAACAGCCTTCGGAGGAACCACCTTCTGGAAGCTGTGGTGGTAGACGACTTGCCCGAGTCAAATTAAATGTCGCATCCCGGTCCGACGCGGCCAAGCAACGCGTCGCCTCCGCCACGGCTCGTGCCCATCGCCCAGACTGGATGTCGCTTAGGGGACGGCCGAGAAGAGACACCAAAGGAGACGTTGTCCGGACGGCGACGGGATGCTTTAGAGACAACTGTTCACTGCCATCCTTGCTCTCCCATCTTGACTCGGTTGTCAGCCTAGATCTCCAGAGACCGCGAAGGTTGTACTGCGCATCAACGCCTTCTCTGAGCCCTGGCCGGATGATGCTTCGAAAAATGCTGACGATGAAACTTTGCATCGCGTGATGAAGAACGGTTTGCTGGGGGGGGGTTGCAGAAGTCTTGGAAGCATATCGTATCAAGGCGGCTGATAAGTTGAGGGGATCTTGCCGCGAGTAGGTTGTCGATCCTCTGGTTGTCGCTGCGGCTCGCGAATCGTCGACCAGGGATGTTGTCGTGCCTAGACATGATCCGAGGATGGAGGTACATGGTCCCCTTTTTCTTCTTTTTGTTCTCCTTCTTTCTCTTTTAAGCTCCTTGTGTCAAACAGCACCGGACCATTGGATGTGGGCGGTGTGGGGAAGATCCGAGCTGGCCTGTGTATGGATGTTTGTAAGCCAGTCAAAATGTTGGATGGTTGGTGGTCTTGGGTAGTATCAGTACCGCATCTTTGGAAGCATATAGCCTCGGTGACGGAGACTGCATTGTGTACCACATTGTTGCTTTGCGCCGGATAAGCTGCAGCGTCAGCCCTGTTGAAATCATGAGGTGGGGGCGGCCTCGTTAAGGGCAGGTCCCGGGATCGCGGTGGTGTTAGAGATGAAGACAGCAGTGAAGGCGCGGATGCCCCTTACCTAGTTGCTCCGTTGGTGTGTTAGGCGTGACATGGTAACTCAGGAACGTCAAGATAACGCTTGAATGCATGGGAGGGAGGGTACATAAAGGCGGTCGCCTGTTGGCGGTAAGCAACGTGGACTGACTTGACGAGTGATCTTTGCAGTCGGCGCATTGATCGCAGCCTGGTCGGAAGTCTCTGGACTCGTCTTCTCCTCGAAAACAGTCGGTCCCCGTTGTTGTTGGCTGTCCACAAGCAAGACATGTGGCGTCACAGAGTGGTAAGCCGGGGTGGGGTTGTGAAGCGGGATGGGACGGAGCAGACAGCGCTACTCCTGATGAGACGGACGGGCAGGGAAGAGGCGGGAAGCGGCGGGGAGGGGAGACGATTTGGGCGTTGGGTAGGGTGACTGGGGATTGATGGTTTGAGATAGCTGTTGCCACAGCTTGGTGTAGAGATCGAGCTGCCAAATAAGATGTGGGTATCAGGCCATGTTGACGCTTGGTCGTGGTGACAAGGGAACAAAGTTTGAGCTTTCCCGGGATTGGCGATGAGTGTTGTGAACGACGGTTGGAGCGTAGTGTCGAGAGATGGGCAAGCAGTCGCAGTCGTACACACGGTAGGTAAGGTACCTTACCTTACTATGTAGGTAGTAGGGGGGCACTTGGAGGCAAGGGTCGAGAAGGAGCCGCGGGAGGGCTGACATGTGTCAGTAGCGTGCAGATAGGTATGTGATTGCGTGGGGGAATGAATGAATGTGTCCGAGTGAGCTTGATAAAGTCTATGTAGGCCATGTTATTGGTGTTGAGAGTGTGTACTTGTATGTATGTGGTAAGACAAGACAAGGTGCAGGTCAACAAGCAAGGCTGAAGAACTGGAGAATGAATGGGGCCACTACAGAGTAGACTGGACGGATATTGGGAGGCTCGACTTGAGACAGTTGTGCATGATGTCGTGCCAAGATCCAAGGGAAAATGCATCGTGATGGGCAAGACTTCGCCAACTCAGACATCCTGACTTGGAAAAGGAGAATGGGCTTGACACCGGCCAAAGGGGGCCCCCCGTCTCTGTCCTACACGTGTTCTACTGACTTGACATTGGCCTTCAACACCGACTGACCTCCCGGCCTGGCGATGCTCACAGGTCGCCGTGTGTCGCCGTGTGTCGCGAACGGACGACGGAACGATACTTTGGATGTCGCAGGTGGCTGGCTGGCGGAGGACGCAAGGCGCAGGGCGGCAAATCCCGAATACCGCCTGCAGCGGTTGCGCTGGCCCGGCAGTGGGGTCCTCGTCAGTGTGATACCTAGGTACCTACCTACCTCAGGCTGTGGTAGGGTACCTTACCTACCCCTACTTACCTACCTAGGTACCTACCTAGGTAGGTAGGTAAGGTTGTCTATCGCCTAAGTTGCCCCACTAAACACAGCAGCTCGCCGCCGGCAGAGCGACACAAGCGACGCCTGGGGCGGGTCCGGTCCCCTAATAAGAGGAAGAGTGTGACGACGTGCGTGAAACACCGTCGTCGGTGTTCCGGTCAACGATTTCTCTGTTGTATTGTATTGTGTTGAATTATCATGAATAATCGGCAAATATTAGTAGCAAGCGCGGAGTGGACTCCCGTTGCGCGCGTGGCAGTCGAAGAATTGGTTAGGTACCTGCGCCGAGGCATACCAAGGTTAAACCAGACGCCTCATTGCGTGTCTGTATAACAACAGCAGCACACAAGCACACAAATGCAGACTTATGTCCACACACTTAGGCAAGTACCTCCACATACAGATAGCTTGTACATGTTGTCTCCATCCGCACTAAGAAGAGGCGGCGGACGGACAGACAGTACCTACCTACCTTAGACAGACGGACAACGGATGGGCAGATCGTTAGACTACCAATGCCTTCTTCGCCCTGTACCTTTCTCTCCCTCTCTCCCCCTCCCCTCTCCCACGCTCAGCTGGCTGTTTGTGGCACAGACGCAGCACTTTTCGGCCCTACGTACCTTGACCTGTATCATCATCGCAAAATCCAATCAATCCAGCGGCGCGCCTTCATTCCTCCCACCTGATACTGTTTCTCATCCCTCTCCATCTCTCTTTCATTCTCTCCCTCTTTTTCTCCACGTCGCACACGCCCACGCACCAGTACCCGCATGCGACGACTAAAATTACCCGCCAAAACACACAAGACGACGGGCTTTCTCACATTCCGCCCAACCGCAACAACCTCACCACCACCATGGCCTAAATCGTATCGCTTTTTTGCCCTATTCCGCACGCGCCTCCTTCTCCCAATCTTCGACCGATCAACGCCCATCCATTCACCTGCCACCCTGTCGGATTGGATCTCCATCAATCTGGACAACGCCGTCGCCGTCGCCGTTCTCGCATCCGCGAATATCAAGCACCGCCCACTGGATTTACCCTCCCTTGTCCTTTGACCCTCCATCAACCGTCGGCATCACTGCCAGTTGCCCTCGACGCCGCCCCGTTTATCAACTCCGTAGAGAGTCACCGGCAGGCACTCCATCAACGCCCATCTCGCGCCGCGCACCCGCGTGCCCTTCGACTCCGAGGCCCCCTCTCGCCCTCGTCTCCGGGAATGACATGGCTTTACGCCCTCCTGCGACAGCCTGGCGATAATGACGAGGAATGAGGCCGGCTCCCGCTTCAGCTCTCTTACGAGCACCAGCACCGACAGCACCCGATCCTCGGCCACCGTGAGACCCCCCAGCAACCCGTTGCCGGCATCGCGCAAGTCGTCCATGCGCCTGAAGACGGAGGGCAATGGGCCCCTCGTCGAGAAGTGAGTGTCATGTTCCTGTTGTTCGCGTTTTGCCCTGTCGTGCCCGTGTCGTGGTCCGTCGACCCCCGTACCCATCCCCGTACCCACCCGCACCCGCACCCGCACCCGCATCCATAACATGTGCCCCGTCCCCTAGTCGATCAAGCAATTATTGCATCGTTTACGCTCCCCCCCCCCCGGCCACTAGGCTCTCGGTCAGTCGGAGTCAAGCCAGCCAGTCCAGCAGGCCAGCCCGGTCCAGTCCACAACCCCTCTACCTATTCCACAACGGAAAGCGCTTTCCTAGCAGCATACAGCACGCTAGCCCTTGTACCCCCGTCCTGATTGCCTTGGGAAGGTCCCTTCAAAGGTCTCACCGTATCCGTATCCGTACTCTCGCTACGGAGACCTTGGTTGGGTTCTAGCACCCCCCTTCCCACCACTGTTTGTATGAGATGAGTCGAGTCGTGAGGTGACTCTCCGCCCCCGACCGTTCCCTTCCTTGCCTACCCGCTAAGCCGCTAGGTACTCTCTGTACGGATACTGCGACTGTTTTCCTTGCGTGCTGCAGCGGCGGCGTCGTCGTCCCAAAACCCAGAATTCCCAAAGGTGGGACACACAAGTTGTGTAATAGCTTGTGCTTGACCCCCTTCCTTTCTTTCACTTTCCCTTTCTTGCCATTGCTGCCCTGGTGGTTATTGTTCCGCCTTGCCTGGGCTGTCCTGTTGCTTCGACCTGATACCAGCGCACTGGAACTGTTTCTGCTGCTACCTGGCCTTGCAGCGCGCATCATCTTTGCTGTACGGTGCCTCCTTCGTACCTCAGTATTGCGCCTCCTCCCTCCACAATCACACATCCACTATCTATCCCACACCTGTGCCCCCCTCCAACTGAACAGGCTGCCGACCCTGAACCAACCCTCATCACCTTGACCTTCCTTGCCTTTACTATCTCACCTCACCCCTCCAACCAACAACCCCTCCCCCCTTCGCCTCCGCCCCGGACCTAGGGAAGCTTTGTGTCATCGTCGTCGTTGTCGTCGTCGTCGCTTCGGCGGTGGAGCTCCCGGCTGTTTTTGATCCCTTCAGTCCAGCCCAGTTGGTCCCAAGCAACTCTAAGCCTAGACATTCTTGCTCCTCCTACCCCGAGAACTTTCCCTTCTTTTCTCTCTCCTAAGCTCATAATTTTTTTTTGCGTTTATTTTACCTTTCACTCCCATCTTTATTCGACTCACAAATGTGCCCATAACTGACCCGTGGTGCCTGCGTTCCACACTCCAGATCCTTCATCAGTGACCTGAGCCCAGCCGAACCGTCCCCGTCCACCTTCGCTTCCGCGCAGCGTGGAGCTTTGTCACCCGCACCATCCAACTCCAACTCCAACTCCAATGTCTCGTCCCTTCGCGATCACCGCCTGAGCGACTTCGCCAACTACCGCAGAGATCTGGCCGTCCTAGAGACCTCTGGTGGCCGTCTGCCTTCCATTCAGCACAACCCCCCAACGGCCACCCATTCTTCGTCCATCTCCCAAGTCGCTCCCTGGATGTCGCCCTCCAACGGCGGTGCCACCGCATCCACCCCCCAGAGCCAGCCCCAGACGACCTTTTACAATGATTCGAGCGACAACGTGTCCATCGCCTCTCAGCTCTCGCCGGGCTTCCGCCCTCCGACACACCGGATCGCGCCCCAGTCTTCTGGCAGCCAAGACTCGCCCGACGTTCCATATTTCGGAGACGAGCGACGCCCTTCTCTGGCGAGCATCACGACGTTGAGCAGCCAGGGCTCCAAGACGAGCATTCGAAGAGGTGGATTGCAAAAACTGCAGGGGTTCTTTGGCGAAGAATTCCCCGGCCGCGACGGTTCGGAGAGCAGCTTGCATTCCAGTTCCGGCAGGGACCGCTCGCGTTCCTACAGCCACAGCCGGCCCACCAGAGATCGTAACTACTCCAACGCAACCGACCATGCACGCGACCGCGAGGCCTCGCCTTCCTCCTCCAGGCCTAGGACGCCTGTGCCGGCTCCCGAGGTCGTCCCATTTCTCTACCAAGAAGCCGACGTGAGTTTTTGATACTTTCTCTTTCTCTCTCTCTATCTCTCTCCCTCCCTCCCTTACCTATCTCTATCTATCTCTCTATCCCTCTCTCTATCCCTCTATCCCTTTATCCTTCCATCCCGCTCCCCCCTCCCCCTCCCCCTCTCCCTCCCTCTGTTGAAACCCTTTGTTACCACCAAGATTTTCGTCTTCCTGTGCAATCCACCTCATCCGCCTTCGCACCCTTGGCGCCGCTATCTCGCATCCGGGAATTGCGCCGCATATCAACACGTCGCCTTATCTTATCTCATATTGGCCTATTCGTCCACCCGGCCTGCGTCGAGTCAAGCATACTAAAACGTGCTTCAAGGATATTGCTAGGTTCGGCGAGGCCCCAGTCAGAGACATTTTGAGCGGTCCCGACCGCGAACGTTACATGAACAACGAAAATCCCAACAACCCGCAAAACCCACCAAAGATATCTTCATCAAACCGCTCTGGCCATTCAATCGTGCATCTCCCTGGCCATCATCATCGCCACAACCGGAGCATCGACGATGGCAGGGTCCTCCGGCCGACTGTAAGCAGGGAAGATTCACAGGCGAGCCTGCAAGTACAGAACCCTCGAGAACGAGGCGGCTCAACTGCCACCATGTACGGCTCCAACCGATCACGCGCTCAAAGCCCAACCCCGAGCGGCGGATATTTTAGCTCGAGACACGGCACCGTCGATGGCTCCATATCGCCAGGGAGTCAGTTGCAGCCGCAGCCGCCACAGCATCAACAACAGCACCAACAACAGCAACATCAGCAACAACACCATTCAAAAAGGAATTTGCTCCATCGCCTGCGGCGGAACAAGGATAAAGATGACGGGACGTCCAGGTTACGCGACTTGCCTGGGTCTACCAGATCGTTGGCCGCGAAGCCATCCCGCCCCGAGTTCACCAGACCCGACCTGTCGCCGTCCACCTTCCCCCTCGCGTCTTCGGGAACCGAGCCCGGCCCGGACCAAGACCCTCGACTAGCCGCCTACAACCAGCGAAACCAGACGCAGGCGCAGACGTTCAACAACAGATTCCCCTTTTCCAAAAGCAAAGGCCGCCAACAACGGCCAACTGAGACGCAAGACGAACAGATTGGGCCGACAGACAGGCAGCCTGGTGGCTTTGGTACTGTCTTCCACTTGGACACCAATTTGAGCGACATGGAGGGCATCCTCACGAAGCCGCCTCCACTGACACCAATGGATCACACCTTCATCACGAACATCGTCGACCCCGAAAAAATCGAACCGCCTCCTGTTCCCGCGAAACCCGATGTCGTGCCTGGGCCTAACGGGTCCTGGAACGCGCCTGATAGCTGGGCTGTTCGCCGCAACACCGAGGACACGACGTACCAGGCGCCCGACATTGATGACATTGGTAGCCCGCCCCGGCCTGAGGAGAAAATGACTCCCTACTGCATTCGAATATTCAGATCCGACGGAACATTCGCGACTCTGTCCATGGCCCTCGATGCCAGCGTCACCGACGTCATATCCCAGCTTATCAAGAAGACGTACGCGACGGACGGCCTGGAGAACTATCACATAATCTTGAAGAAGCATGATTTGGTCCGCGTGCTCTCGGTCGTCGAACGACCATTGCTAATGCAGAAGAGGTTACTGCAACAGATTGGCTACGAGGAGCGGGACCGTATCGAGGACGTCGGTCGTGAAGACAACAGCTATCTGTGCCGCTTCATGTTTCTTTCGTCACGAGAGAGCGATTTCCACTCTGTCACGAATGACCTTGGTCTCGGACGCATTCAAAAGTTCAACCACGTCGACCTTTCCGGCCGTAACCTGATTACCATTCCGATCTCTCTCTACTCCAAAGCATCTGAAATCATCTCGCTCAACCTTTCCCGTAATCTGTCCCTCGACCTTCCTCGCGACTTCATTCAGTCATGCCAGAACTTGAGAGACATTAAGTTCAACAACAATGAGGCCCGGAGGCTGCCACCGAGTCTGGGCAAGGCCGCAAAGCTCACCTACCTCGACGTTTCCAACAACCGAGTCGACCAGTTAGATCATGCCGAGCTACAAGGACTGCATGGTATTTTGAAGCTTAACATCGCCAACAACCGTCTCAAGGCACTGCCTCAGTACTTTGGTGCATACAAAGCCCTGCGGAACCTCAACATATCTTCCAATTTCTTGGACAGATTCCCACTATTCCTCTGCGATGTTGAGAGCCTGGTGGAGCTGGACCTCAGCTTCAATTCCATCAGCAGCCTGCCCGACCAGATTGGAAAGCTGAGAAACCTCGAGAAGTTTGTCATCACCAATAACAGGCTGTCCAACTCCTTGCCGGACTCTTTCAGCGAGCTGTCCGGCCTTCGAGAGTTGGACATCAAGTACAACGCCATTACGAGCATCAACATCATCTCCTTGCTGCCGAAACTTGAGATCCTCTCGGCTGATCACAATAGCATTTCTCAGTTTATCGGCAGCTTTGAGAGAATAAGAAGCTTGAAGCTCAACTCGAACCCCATCACCAAATTCGAAATCATCGAGCCTGTTCTGACTTTGAAGATGCTTAACCTATCTCACTGTCAGCTAGCGAGCATCGATGAGACCTTCAACATGATGTTGAACCTGGAGCGTCTTGTGTTGGACAAGAACTACTTCGTCTCTCTGCCGCAGCATATCGGGAACCTAGGGAAGCTGGAGCACTTCAGCATCGCCAACAACAATGTGGCAGAGCTGCCCACGTCGATCGGCTGTCTCACCGAGCTTCGCGTGTTGGACGTGCGGAGGAACAACATCAGGAAATTGCCAATGGAGTTGTGGTGGGCGAACAAGCTTGAGACGTTGAACGCGTCTTCCAACATCCTTGAAAACTTCCCAAAGCCGGCCTCGAGACAGCCGCGACCGGCAGGCGAGGAGGCACAGACGCCAGCGGCTGTCAATAAACCCAACACCATGGAACACATCGTGCAGTCTCCTCTCGAGGAGTCTTTGGACGCTTCCAGAAGGCCAAGCCAGAATTCCTCGTCGACGCTACTGAGTGTTGGGCCGTCGCCTGTGCCTGGTAGCGCCGACAGGAAGAGCTCAGTTGTGTCGGTGTACGGCAAGGGTGGCCGTAAAACTTCCGTGGTGTCTAGGTCAACGTCGCAAGGCACCGTCCCGCCAATGCCATCTTCCGCAACGGCGAGGAAAGACTCGAGTTTGTCGTCGCGGCTCTACTCGACGTTCGCGGGGTCCCTGCGTAATCTCCACCTAGCCGAGAACAAGCTCGACGACGAGGTCTTTGATCAGATCACCATGCTCAACGAGCTGCGCGTCCTGAACCTGTCGTGGAACTACATTAACGATATGCCACAACGATCGATCAAGAGTTGGCCACAGATGGTGGAGCTTTATCTCTCTGGCAACGAATTGACGACACTGCCGGCTGATGATCTGGAAGACGGCAGCTTGTTGCAAGTGCTGCACATCAATGGAAACAAGTTTACCAACTTGCCTGCCGATATATCCAGGGCTAAGAAACTTGCGGTGTTTGATTGCGGCAGCAATTATCTCAAGTACAACATCTGCAACGTCCCCTACGACTGGAATTGGAACCTCAACCCAAACTTGAGGTTTCTGAACCTGTCGGGCAACAAGCGGTTGGAAATCAAACAGACTATCACTGGCCCGACAATCCCCAATCGTGAATCGCTCGCCGACTTCAACAGGCTGCTGAACCTCAGGGTCATAGGCCTCATGGATGTCACTCTTACGCAACCCACCATACCGGATCAAAGCGAGGATCGTCGCGTGCGTACGTCCGGTTCGTCGGCGGGCAACCTGCCATACGGCATGGCCGATACCTTGGGCAAGAACGAGCACCTGTCGACAATCGATCTCGTAGTACCCCGGTACAACTCTGCGGAATCCGAGACTCTGCTGGGTCTGTTTGACGGCCAGGCCCTTTCCAGTGGCGGCTCCAAGATTGCCAAGTACCTGCACGAGAACTTTGGTCACATCTTCAGCATGGAATTGAAGGCTCTCAAGACGCGGCTTAACGAGACACCCGTGGACGCCCTGAGACGGGCCTTCCTGTCGCTGAACAAAGACTTGGTCACCATTGCCATTCAACACACCGAGGAGCGTTCCCAAAAGACGCATAGGGGCTCTACAACGCCCGTTGTGCTGAGCAAGGAAGACCTTAACTCTGGCGGTGTTGCGACTGTTGTCTATCTTCAGAATCAGGAACTCTACGTCGCCAATGTGGGCGATGCCCAGGCCATGCTCATTCAGTCAGACGGTTCTCACAAGATCCTCACTCGGAAGCATGACCCGGCAGAACCCAGTGAGCGCCAGCGGATTCGAGAGGCCGGAGGCTGGGTGTCTCGCAACGGTAGATTAAACGACCTTCTCGAGGTTTCCCGTGCCTTCGGCTACGTCGACCTCATGCCGGCAGTTCAGGCTGCACCCTATGTCAGCAACCTTACGATTCGCGAGCAGGATGACATCATTCTGATCGCCACGAGGGAGTTCTGGGAGTACTTGGACCCCGCTCTGGTCGTCGACTTTTCGAGACAGGAGCGTGGCGATCTCATGAGGGCAGCCCAAAAGCTACGGGACCTGGCTATTGCTTATGGCGCCACCAACAAGATCATGGTCATGATGATCAGCGTTTCTGATCTTAAGAGGAGGAGCGAGAGATCGAGGCTCCATCGCGGACAGAGCATGTCGCTGTATCCTTCCGGCGTTCCTGACGAACTTCAACCTCTACGCAGAGGCAAGCGGAACAAGGGCGACGTCCTTGACTCCACTCTCCAGCGTCTTGAAGCCGAGATTCCGGCTCCGACGGGCAACGTGTCGATCGCCTTCACCGACATCAAGAACTCGACGACCCTATGGGAGATGTATCCAGCCGCCATGAGATCTGCCATCAAACTGCACAACGAGGTCATGCGTCGACAGCTGCGGAGGATTGGGGGATATGAGGTCAAGACTGAAGGCGACGCGTTCATGGTATCGTTCCCGACAGCTACCTCGGCGCTTCTCTGGTGTTTTGCTGTCCAAATGTCGTTGCTGGACGTCAACTGGCCCTCTGAAGTCCTCAATTCCGTTTCTTGCCAACCGCTATACGACAAGGACAACGCTCTCATCTTCAAGGGTCTCTCCGTTCGCATGGGTATTCATTATGGTGAGGCCGTCAGCGAGATGGACCCTGTGACGAGGCGCATGGATTACTTCGGTCCGATGGTCAACAAGGCTTCTCGTATTTCGTCTGTCGCCGACGGAGGACAGATCACCGTCTCATCTGACTTCATTTCCGAAATTCAACGCTGCCTTGAGAACTACCAGGACACGGACAGGAACGGGTCTACTGGATCCGAGGACACGTTCGATGATGACCAGGGTTTCGCTTCGTCGATTCGCAAGGACCTCCGATCTCTTAGTTCCCAGGGCTTTGAGGTCAAGGAAATGGGCGAAAAGAAGCTCAAGGGTCTCGAAAACCCCGAGGTCGTGTACTCGCTCTATCCACACGCTCTCGCGGGCCGTATTGAGCACCATCAGCAACACGAGCAACGTACTGAGGTCGACAAGCCCGCGATTCTTCAGGCGGGCAGCGAGCTGGCTTTCGACACCGAATCTATCTGGGCTCTATGGCGTGTCAGTTTGAGGTTGGAGATGCTGTGCAGCTCACTCGAGAATGTATCCGGCCAAGGCTTGCAACCGCCTGAGACCGAGCTGCTGGAGAGGATGAAACACCGCGGAGGCGAAGTCACGGAGCGATTCCTGCTCAACTTCATGGAGCACCAAGTGAGCAGAATAGAGGTAAGGCCTGTCAGACTTTTGGGTGGAAGGCATTTACTAACCCGAAGATGCAGACCTGCGTCACGAGCCTGTCGCTTCGTCACATCGCCATAGGCAACGCACCTTTGGAACAGCTCGAGGACATGCGAGGTCCCATGAGTGACATCCTTGACCAGGTTGCCAAACAGATGGCCGAGCTAGCGAGGTACAAAGCATTGTACGGCGAGTTGGACGAACCCGATGACGGGAGCGACACTGAATAAGAGCAGCGAGGCGAGCGTTCATTCATGATTCTCAATGCAACGGCATCACATATATAGTATACCTATCCCGTCAACATTAACAACAACACCTGGATACCCGTTTCTTTCGCGATAAGAAACACGGCGCTCTTATATATACTTATTCCATTCCTGTATCATGCCATTATGACGACAATCAGACAATTCTAGCGAGCAGCGGTTTGGTAACTGTTTTCCGTATTTCCTAGGTTCATTGGGGGGGGAAATGGCTCACTCGGGGAATAGCAAGTAGCTAAGCCTGGCAGTTACCGAAGGGCGTCGAGTGCGAAAAGAATGTGGCTCTCTGGTTCTCTCGGGGTTGGAAGGAGGAGGACGAGGCGGCGATGGCCAACAGAGAGGGCCAAGGGGGCTGGCGTTGCAGAAAAGAAAAAGAAAATAAGAAAAAACAAGAAGAAAAAAAGGTTGGTTTTGTTGCGGTTTGGATTCTGTTCGACGGGGGGGCGTTTAGGCGGTGGAGGCCGCAGCGCAAATGCAATGAAACGAGGCTACATCCTGATGTGACCTCATGGTAGGATAGTGTTTGCTTGGTTTGTTGCCCAGAACCGGAGCACAGTGCGCGGTAGATGGAATGATTGAAAATGTGCCCTACCCCTTAGTACCTCAAACCTCCGACCTCTGTTGCAGTGAGTGAGCTTGTCCATTCGTCTAGGTATTTTTGACGATAATACGTCGCACGGGCAAGGTTGCTAACGAGTTCTTGTAGACCCTGCATTTGATTGGTGAAGCGGCATGCTCTGCTACCTAATCGCCTTAAACCTGCGCGTTCTCATGTGCTGGACAAAGTCTCCACGACCAACTACTGGGAGACGATCCGCGCACCGGCGCCGGCGTCTTTGGTCCGCCTCAGAATCCGGATCCGCGACTCCATGCGCGGCCCGACCCACCAGCCACCCGTCAAACCGCGGACCCAGTCCCGAACCCGCTTGACCACGAGACCGCGGCCCAGGACCTTTCCCTCTCCTTCCTCCTCGTCATCGCCGCCTCCATACAGGGACCCGGACCCGGGCTGCAGAATCTCAACGCCGGCGTAGCCCTGCACGAAGCCAACCGTCTCCCATTGGCCGCCTCTGATCGAGGCTGGTTCCTCGGCGAGGACGTAGTCGAAGCGGGACCAGAACGCCGGGTCGGCGAGGACGGCCTTGTCCTCTGTCTTGTCGAACGTAAGGATTGGGCCCCATGGCATCGCCGAGGCGGGGGCGCCGTCCCGGAGAGAACTCTCGAGGGCGCGGGCATGCAAGTTCTTGGGTAGCCCGCCGGGGTTCTGATTGAAGAGGGTGACGCCCGTCATGCAGCTGAGGACGTCGGTGTGGACCGAGGTGACGGAACCGCCGCTGCCCGAGGGGTCGGAGGCAACGAGGGTGTGCAGCTGGTGGAGGGCATCGCCGCCGGGGTAGTTTAGGGAGGAGAGGAGGAGCATGCCGGTCGAGGCGGCGACGGAGGCAAGGACGCTAATCACAAGGGCGACCGAGACGAAAGCGTAAAGGAGGGTTTTGGAGCGGCGCGTGAAGATGTGGTTTGCGCCCTGAGCGGCGGCGGCGGTCAGGGGCGGAATGGCGTAAAAGATGAAGCGGGCTTCTTTGTGGGGCTGGAGAGAGTAGATAGCGATGAAAAGGAGCGGGGGCACCACGAGGCCGGCAGCTATGCGGGACGTCGCCGGGTGGGAGAGAGCCAGCGGGATCAGGAGAAGTAAAGTCAGGGGGTTGACGAGCAGACGCGGCAACGCCGAAGAGAAGTAGTAGTGCCAAGGAGAAACCCCCCAGTTGGATGAGGAGCCGAGGACGGCGTTATAGTAGAAGCCCCATAGCTCCGGCCAAAGAGGTTTCTGCCAGAAGTAGGAGTCGAGGGGCACGGAGACGGCGACGGCGACGGCGAAGGAGATCAGAAAGGGACGGATGAGGCGGGGTATCGTGATCTGGTGCGCAAGAAGAAGGTAGAGACTCGTGGTCGCTAGGAGGAGGGCGACTTCGGAGCGGAAGATTGCGGCGGCAAAGACAAGGAGAGAGATCGAGACGCGGAGGCGCGCGGAGTGAGATTTGGAGGATGGGGAGGGGAGAAGGTTTGCCGAGGCAAGCGTTGCTGGGTTGGTGTTAGTGTTCCTGTTCTTTTGAGAGGAAGAGAAAGGGGAAGAGATAGCCAGAAGCTCATCGAGACAAAGGGGCAAAGGTTACTCACTCAACGCAAAGGCAAACATATTGGGCAACGTCCTAGAAGCGTAAAACATGACATGAAACTGGCCCGCCAGCAACAGAACCCACCACCTCATCACGCCCGTCCCCAGCCCGTTAGCCAGGCTTCTCGCGAAAATCAGCAGCGCGGCGGCATTGGCGAGCCCCAGGAGCGCGCGGACGACGAGCTGGGCGTGGCGGAAGCCGACGAGGTTGACGACGGGCCCGCCGAGGCCGGCGAGGAGGACGGGGCCGACAAACGTCCGAGGTACGGCGCCGGGAAACTCAAAATGGTCGTAAGTGGCACGCAGGCGGGCGGCAACGTCATGTGTGGGGGTGCCGTAGATGAGGACGTCGTGGGTAGCTTGAATATTGAAGGACTCCTCAACTTTTGTGTCTGGGGCAACAAGGAGGTGGAGCGTAATGAGGGCGGGTATGAGGCCCAGGAGAGCGATATCTGTATGAGGTGTCAGTTATTGTTTGACAATGAGGCTTTTGAGATGAGAGAGGTTGTGTAATTCGATGTTTACCTAGGAGCTTCATTGTGGGCGAGTGAGTGAAGGCATCAAGGGGGGGAGTGGGAAGATAATAAGATGCGCCGAAACAGAAAGGGGATATTGAATGTTTTATCTCATTGCGGAAGGAGAAAAAGGAGTGGAACAGAGAAAAGAAGCAGCAGGAAGGTCTGGAACTTGTGAAACAGGTTTGCCCTGTGCTCCTCACCTCATGACTTTAAGATCAGGTATCTTCTTCACACGATTTTCCTTTTCACTCAGAGCAAGTGTAAGCTGGCGTCTCGTGCCTGCCAATGCCATTAAGAAAGTGGGCTCTGAGCGTCCGTGCACAGCCACATAGCATCTGCGAATCCAATGCTGCTTATCTACCTAGGTAGTGGACACAGTGACAAACAGCTCACCTCCAGGCCTGAACACTCATGCAGGGATCCTCGGAACGGATCAACGTACCCCTTCAAAGCTCTGGACAGCACCACGCAACCACTCTAAACGTATCATCACCACCTACCTGGCTTTAATTCCGCAGTGCTTCGTTTTGATGAGCACAAGCCCAGCCAAATTCAACCGCTCTCCCCTGGGCCACCACAATTCGACCCAGCTTGACAAACAAAACGCTTGTTTATACACAGTGTCCAACAGGCGTTTGCCGACAAACCAGTCAAGATGTACATCCTAGGGAACTTCCTCTACAGTCTGTCTTCCTTCCCTTCCAGAGCGATCTCAAACACTGCCACAGTACTGACACACTACTTCCAGTTGCCGTCCTCCTCATCAACGCCATTGCCGTCCTCTCAGAAGACCGATTCCTCGCACGCAGTATGAAGAACCCCGCGTCTCACCTACCCTTCACCACTTTGATCTACGACCCCATACCCTCTCCAGGCAGGACGAATCCCCCACTAATAACTGCGCTCAACAGTCAACCTCTCCCCCTCCTCCTACGACCCGACATTTGGCGCAAGCACCGACGCCAGCGTCAAGGCAAAGATCATCAACCTGATCGCCAGCGTACGGACCCTTATGAGAAGTAAGTCTGGGACGATGACCACCCTCCCCTCTACTGCCCTCCTCAAGCGCGCGACCTCGCCATCTCCCTTGCTGACAACCTCATGCAGTACCGTTGATTGCAATCAACACCCTCATCATTTTGTACGAACTCATCCTCGGCTAGAGACGCGTGAACAGAGCGGGTAAATATTGATGGGAGCTGCTTTTCTTGTTTCGAGAAAGATAAAAGATATACATGGCTTGTAGCACCTTTCGGCAACATGGCATTATGGTAATGAGACCGGCGTTGTGGGCTGAAAAGCGAATGTGGGTTGGGTTTGTGGGCTGGGCATCAGGCATTCAGCAAATGTACACTTCACTGGCGATATGGATTAATGTCAGCGTCTCGGCCTCGGGCGGGGGCAATGCTTCAAATATTTGAAGCGGGCGCTGGCTCTCGAAAGCGGTTTTGCTCCCAATTTCCTATGCTATCGTACAATACGACAAGGCGCCAGTGGAGAATTACCGCTCAAGACGCCGTCATTACACGTGTCCTTCTTGCCATCATTAAGTGAAAGCTATTATCCAAGCAAACCGCACCATGCTCGGGTATCTGCTTGCGCCAGGAGTCGTCTCTCCGCCCCTTGGAAGTCCCTCATGTCCCCGAAGACGACGAAACGTGCAAGTGTCGGCCATACGCCATGTCCGTCGGACAGGACTACCTCCCGACTCCTTCCACATTTTTTTAATGTATATACTGCGGTATACCGAAACCAAATTTCATCCTCAATGGATCATGACGACGCCGTGCGCCGCTTCATGAGAGCAAGTTGCCGCTCTTCTTCCTGCCAAGATTGAAACTGAATCGCTCCTTTAACTCCTTGGGTTTGTCTGGCTGGCTTGTTGATCCTTCGGAGCCGTTTTGACCGTTCTCCGACGGTTGATGCGATTCGCCCTTGTCCTTATCCTTGCTCAGAAATCCGAAACTCTTCTTACTCATCGACTTGCTGGCCCGGCTGGACCGGTTGAGGAATCCACCTGAGCTGGACGAATCCTTCTTCTTGGTGTCGTCTTGCGCAGATTTCTTGCTGGCTTCGATTGCTTTGCGCAACTCTTCTTGCTCTCGCTGGTAGGCATCCCTTCTCCTAGCCATGTTCTCTCTCTGTTGTTTCTCTTCCTGCTTCGCCTTGTCTTTCTCGGCTTGCTTCCGCGCCTTCTCCGCGGCCTCCTGCTCCTTCTTCTCGCGCTTCTTGTCGTCCTTCGACTTGTCCGTCTTCGCCACTGTGTTGGATCTGAGGATGTTGGTGGGAATCGTAGGAGCCGTAGGGGTAGCGGCCGTCTCGAGCGTTGGTGGAAGCTTCTCTGGGGGTGGAGCGTCCACCTTGACGGGAGCTGTCTGCGCGTGCGCGAGATTCGGAAGCGACTCGCGTTCCTCGATCGGACTAATGGGTTGCGTAGATTGTTTCGAAAGGGGAGTTGTGCCGTTTGTGCCGTTTGGCTGTCCGTTCTCATGGGCGACGTTGGCGGCCTCGCTGGCGATCTTTACCTCCTCCAGACCCTCAGCCTCCATCTCAGCCTGTACCTTTTCGAAGGTGGTTTCTTGGTAGAACAAGACGTAAGCACAAGCCATGCCAGGCTTGTCGCCGAAGAAGTTTCGGACAAAGTGCTTGTCAACCGGCTCCACCATCTCGTCGTCGAAGAGAACCCAGCCCCTGTCTTTAGTTTTGATGACCGAGACGTAGTGGCCGTGATAGGCGTTTCCACCAATGTGAACGACGACGGCGTACAACTCATACAGGCGGTCAGGGTCTTCTGCGTCGTCGGTGGTGTTGAACATGCGTAGATGATACGGATACACGACGCGGTGAAAGAGCTTCTGTAACCGACTGTAATCCTCGGTGTACTTGAAGCGCTTTAGGTGCAGCGCGAGAACCTTTGGTAACCGCTTGATCTTCATTCGCTTTTCAGCCTCTTGAAGTCCACCGCAGTGATCGCAATGAAACTTGTTGCGCTCGCACAACATCTCTTCAGCCGAAAACTTGCGGAGGCAAGATGTTACCGATGAGTGTTCTTCCAAGTCGATGGACAAGTCCAGGAACGTTTCATCTCTTTGCGAAGCCGTTTCGCAGGTGAGGCACTTCGTTTCTGAAGTCAAAACACCCTCAAAGATGTCATGGACCCAGCCAGTTCCTGGCGAACCCATTCCATTTGCTGGCCGGTTCATTAGGTTCGCGGCACCGAGAGCATTTTCCACGGATTGAACCAGACCATCTCTGTTCTCAGCTTCCCGCTCCTGGGCGCGTTTGGCATTTGCCTCGACGTTGGAGATGACATCGTTGAGGACGAGGCCGTAGAATTCGTGAGCATCCTGGTGCATCGAGTTTCGGAACATCTCGTTGTCTCGCTTAAAGATTTCTAGGAACCGTTGTGGGCTAAGGACACCCGTCCTGGTGTTGCTCTCGATCAGGGCCTGAAAAATATCCTTGAGCCCGGTGAAGGTGCACTCCTCCATGCCGTACGCAGACGGGTTCTCTTGCGCCAACTCGAGAATCGGGCCCTTGATCATGGCATGCTTCTTCTTGTATTCCGGTGAATCGGGCTTGTCCTCAGGGCGAATACCTGGCGCGCCAGGAGGGGGCATTCCCGCGGTCATAGCCTGTCTGCGCTTCATCGATTCTGAGGCACTGAGGCCCTTTTGCTTCGCTCCTGGCGTATTGGGGGGGTCTTTCGCGACGGGCGGCCGGATCGTCACGTTAACTTTCGGTCGTGTTCCGTTCGGGGTATCGGAAGGTGACAGCAGCGGGTACTTGATGACATGATCACGGAAGGATTCTGAGTAGAACAGTGCCTGGACGATCGAGTTGCAGTAGCTGCGAACAATCAGTAGGCAGGAGCAGAAGATGGCGACGGGGCGGCGTACCATGTATTGCCAAACTAGACGGTGGATTAGCAATCAGTGTCTCGGGAAGGCGGGTTCCGCACCGGGAGTGGCTTCGAAGACTTACATTCTCGAGGCCGAAGAACTTGTCGGTGCCATCTTCTCTCAAGGGCCCGGCATTCTGCAGCATCTTCTCCAAAGGAGTGAGCTCTGGCGCCGGCTCCTCCTTGACCTTCTTGCTCGGCGCATCTTTGCTCGTGGGGCTCGAGGTGGTCTAGGCGTCGTGGTCCCTGTATCAGCAATGGCGTCGCGTATATAGCAGCAGGATCGGTAAGAAGGACATCATCAATGGGAAGGATCGGGGGACGGATCCATGGCTGCTGAAGGGGGGCACCCACATTTCCCGCACTCTTGAGTTTGTTAAAGAAGCCCGCCATGCTGGCGACTCCCGTCAGAGGCGATTGGGAACGGAGGCCGGGATCGAGTCTTGTCAGGTGGTATCTGCGCGAGACAAGCTCACGGCAGCCGGGCAGAGAGAGCGAAGACTACCATGCGATGGGCAATTGGACCGTCGGCGGGCGATATAACGTCGAATGAAGTGCGGGGAGATGTGAAATGATGTACTGCAGGCGATGCGCGCGATTGTGGCGCAGATGAAAGATGAAGTAGGGGCGTTTCCTCCGGAGATTCGGCTGAAGTTGCGGGTGGTCTGTGGCGGGACGGACGATGGAGAGGACAGGAGACGTCAGGGGAGATTGGATGCCGACGATGGTTGAAGCAGCATTTGCCAGGACAGAAAGATGGGACCAGGCCGTGTTGGCAAGCAGAGAGAGGACGGGAGGATGTGAGAGGGAGGGGAGAAAGGGGTGTAAGAAGGCAACGAGAGGCGTAGCAGCCGGGCCACAAGTCGAGAATGTAGCGAGCGAGAGGGTTTTGGACTCTAGACCTGGGGTCCTGGGGTTGATGGGCGGGAGTAGCAAGGAGCAGCAGGATGGAGGCGACTTTGTGGGTTGGGAAGCGAAGACGAGACGGGATTGGACAGTTGAGGAAGCGCGACAGCGTAGGTGCGGGACAGCGACGGCGGGCGACGGCGACGGACAGCGATAGCGACAGGCAGGGCAGACGCAACGCGGACGCGGACACAGAGACAGGGCCAGGCAGAGGAAAGGGCTGGCCGACTGCGCGTAAGCGGGCGAGGTACCACAGTATTCAGGTATTCGTACCTAGGTATCCGTAGGCAGGCACGAAAAGAAGGTCACTTGGGAAATGGCTGTTAGTGGTGGGGGAAGGCACCGACGACGAGGGTGTCCCACCAGGCAACCCACAAGTCGACGGTGTCAGTGGAGGGGGAAGGCGGAAGGAATCGAAGGGTTGCAGAGCACAGAAAGGGCCTAGCTCACAGAGCAAGTGCAGGGCTAGACAGGCCGGACATGGGGTTCTTGACCAGGGGGGTAGCATGGAGACTGGAGCAAGTTTGGCCTTTATTTCAGAAGGAAAACCCGGGAGGGCGAGAGCTCAGAGGAAATAGGAGGAGGAGGGGGAGGAGCGGAGAGGTGGCAGGGCATACCTAACATGGCCCGGCATGGCTAGCCATGCCTTGAGAGCCTGAGAGAGGCTGGACACCACTGCCAACGGGTGGCAGTGGGTGGACCACGCAGGTCTGGTCTCCATTCAATCAAGTTACGGACACTTTGCACAGAACGGCACAACGTGAGATAACGAGCAACGTGACCGTGCCGCGACTCTCTGACCTTCCATGCTGGGTTGCCCAACAATCATTGGTGGTGGAGTGATGGAGTAACATGTCAGATCGGGTGCGAAGGCGAAGGCGAAGGCGAAGACAAAGGCGACAGGAGCCAGGGCCATGGATGCTTTGGTACCTGGCAGCGGCGGGCGGTAGTAGTGTAGCTCACCGATAGCGACCGTCTCGTCAGCTCCAAGTATCTATAGGTACCATCACGACCCCATACTACCTCCGCCATCCTTGGTCAAGTCCGAACCCAAGTGGCTTGTTTGTCCTGCCAGTCCCCAGGAGCCTATACTATGGTCTCTTCTCGACCGCACATATTTGTGCGTCAGCCATGTCCCTTCCTTGTGGTCCTCAGCCTCTAGCTGGGCATATCCGTACCAATACAGCAGCATGTAGAACCGCCTTTCATCTAATGTTCCACGATAGGGTGAGGGGAGGTGCTTGTGAGCCACCGTTCTGCAACAGACTACAGAGTACACAGAGTTACATACAGTTGCAGATAGAACCAAACTGATCCATACCGTGCAAGTGGCCCCTCGCCTGCCTTTCCCAGTCAGTTCCACTTACCCGCCTTGCTGACCAACATCAGTCACCTCTCCGCATTTTTACCCGCAGAAGGGCACACGGTTAATTAGTAGTTTATTGTCTGTAGGGGAAACCCTCTATGGGAAGAAAACCCTTTACAGTGTAG
>PUHP01000179.1:0-11689 GCA_006783085.1 Colletotrichum shisoi | reverse complement strand
GCCGCGACTCTCTGACCTTCCATGCTGGGTTGCCCAACAATCATTGGTGGTGGAGTGATGGAGTAACATGTCAGATCGGGTGCGAAGGCGAAGGCGAAGGCGAAGACAAAGGCGACAGGAGCCAGGGCCATGGATGCTTTGGTACCTGGCAGCGGCGGGCGGTAGTAGTGTAGCTCACCGATAGCGACCGTCTCGTCAGCTCCAAGTATCTATAGGTACCATCACGACCCCATACTACCTCCGCCATCCTTGGTCAAGTCCGAACCCAAGTGGCTTGTTTGTCCTGCCAGTCCCCAGGAGCCTATACTATGGTCTCTTCTCGACCGCACATATTTGTGCGTCAGCCATGTCCCTTCCTTGTGGTCCTCAGCCTCTAGCTGGGCATATCCGTACCAATACAGCAGCATGTAGAACCGCCTTTCATCTAATGTTCCACGATAGGGTGAGGGGAGGTGCTTGTGAGCCACCGTTCTGCAACAGACTACAGAGTACACAGAGTTACATACAGTTGCAGATAGAACCAAACTGATCCATACCGTGCAAGTGGCCCCTCGCCTGCCTTTCCCAGTCAGTTCCACTTACCCGCCTTGCTGACCAACATCAGTCACCTCTCCGCATTTTTACCCGCAGAAGGGCACACGGTTAATTAGTAGTTTATTGTCTGTAGGGGAAACCCTCTATGGGAAGAAAACCCTTTACAGTGTAGTACACCTCAATTGCTAACCAATTGCCAGAGGGTCCTTTGCCATAGGGGCAGTCTTCTGCTGACTAAGGTAGGAGGCAGCTTAGCTGACCAAGGTCCTTAACAATTCCTTTATTCTCCCTTGATTTCAACACATAATTTGTCCCTATTGCGGCTACCCCCAGGGATCTCAACACCGGCCCATACCTCCTCCACACAGTATCAATTTCTAGCCCTTGCCAAAGGGGCTAGAAAATTGGGTTCCCACTGCCGAATTCGAACCGACTGCCCTTTAAAGCCTTAAAGGGCCTGCCAGACTCTTACCATTAAGTCAAGCGGGTGCAGAAGGGCACACAAGAGTGGCCAGGTGCACCAAGTCCCTGTCGATTCTTTGGTCACGGTTCGTCTAGCCAGCCTCCCTCAAGCCTCCAGCCGCCTCCAGCCACCAGCCACCAGCCACCAGCCTACACAGAAAGAAAGCAGATACAGAAACAGTACGGATAGTGGGAGTGGGAATGGAAGGGGAAGTGGACGTGTAAGAGAATCAAAAGAGACCCAATCCAAGTCTGATCCATGGATTTCTAGCAACTTGCTGATGAAATGATTGAAATACAGGTAGAGGTTAATTAACGTCAGTCAGTACCGACCTAGGTACCTGACGTAGTCCGCATGAACGAATAGGTAGGTACCTGGGTGTCCGTTGAACGTACCTCCACGGATTATCGATTCCAGCGGTCAAGGTATCCGACCTGCAAGATAGGGCAATGTCTTTACCAGTACGGTATTGCTTCCAGGCTCCAGCAATTGGTTGTTGTTTGCTGCTGCCCTGACGCGGCGGGCCGTTAGAAGATTGGAACGCTGCCCTGCTGAGGCGCTTTGTCTCTTTGTCTCGCCCAAGCTGCATACCCACCACGCGCCATTACCTAGAAAGGTGGGTATGGAGTACCTACTGGAAACTGACTGAGCCGACGGGAACAACACACAACCAGTTTACAGCTCAACGACTTAATAGATCAAGGCAGATCCACGCTAAGTATGCCCTTTTTTATTTTTGACTTCAACCCCTAGTTCTTAAGAACGGACGATCACACGCCAACGTCGCCGACTCTCCCCCTAAGTCTTAGTATGCCGTCACTTTCTTGTCTGAGCACCTGTGGCGTTTTGCGGCACAGCAGCACCAACCAGAAGTGCCTTACTATGTACTCCGTACGTGCTACGTGGGGGCCGGAAGTCCCTCGGCATATCTGCCAGAAATGTCCAAAACAGGCGGTCCCGAAGAGACAGGCGCTTCGGGTACGGACACGGCCACGCTATGCTAGTTGTCCTATCCCGGCCGGTCTCCGAGGTCGTGTGGTCATGATGAACTTTGCTCAACTAATCATCCAAACGCCCAAACGCCCACCACTCCAGGGTGGCCGGGTAACGCGTCCCTCAATCAATTCGCTGCTAGTCAGTCAACCCGCCTTTTCACCTTCCACCCGCCAAACCTAGTCAACGCTCAATCGGGTACGAGAGCGGGCGCCCTCCACGCCCTTCTATTTGGTGGGAAAATCCACCCGGCGCGCCCTCCACATCCATATTCCTAGGCACCAACGAGCCACGCAGTCCAGCAGCGCCCCCCCCTCCCCGCAACCCCAGACGAAAGGGCGTTTTCTCTGGGTCGTTGGTGTTGCAGACTTTGATGATGGTGATAACCGATAAGACGGGCATCGTCCTGGATGGGCATTCTGCGACCTTATAGACACGGCCGGCAACCCGGAACCCCAGATTCCCCGCGCTGGCCTGTCTACTTTCTCCCGCAAGACCGTGCGTCTCGCACTGGGGCACCTCCTCTGGTTACGAGTTGCGACTCGACGCAGCGCAACGTAACGCAACCAGACCCGTCTTGCTTGGAGATGGCAGATTCACTGCAACAAGGACGGATAAGACACGGTCCCGTCGACAAGGCGGTCGACCTGTCAGGTTGAGCCATGCCAGTAGCCATATTACCACCACCTGCAACCTTCAAACAGGCCTCCCGTTCCGTTGGATCCCTTGGTGATGCTGTGCGGCCAACCCAAAAGACTTTGTTGCATTGCAGCTAGTGCGAAAAGGCCAGCGGATCGACACTACTGGTTCAATTCCTTCTCTGGCTGCTTACGGCCGACACCGTTGCTACCTTCATCCACGCTGCCGGACCCAAGCCCCAAGCCCATTCGTCGATTCGCTTCCCGTTCTTACAAGTATTCAGCTCATCGTAAGACATGCCTCCCACCGTTGCTCTCTGACACGCCGAGTCTCTTCACAAACACAACAGTGGAGACGAGCTCCGTCAACATGCTGCTGCTTTGCCCCGCCTTTGTTCCAGCATGTCCCTCCAAGCAGACAGGCAGGCCTGGGGAACGCAATTTGTAGTGCGGCCAGCATCCATGCGGGGGATATCCGCTCGACGCCAACAAAGTGTCCAATCCACCCTACCAGTTGTCGCCGTGTGCATTTTATCCATTCGCTTCATCGCACCTTCGTCGCACCCATGTCCGATTGAAACTACCTCTTCATGGCTCATCCTCAGATCTCCGAGACCGTGGCAACCCCTCAGCACTCCTCAACAACTCCGCTGTCGGAACAAGTATCATCCATGGGAGAAGAATGATATGCCGAATGCCCCCGCGTTTATGTTGACATGAAGCTCTGAAGACAGAAGAATATTTCCCCTGTATCGGCTTTGGGGAACATGGCCCGAGATGGAGGACGCCCGACACAAGCCACTGCTTGTCTTCTTTGGCTCGGGCTATTCTTCTCGTGCCTCGCTCGTGGCATACCTTGGCTTCTAGCCTCTCCAATGCAACAAACGACTTGTGGGTGCCGCCGCCAGAAACACCCGCACTCCTTCAGCATCCAACCAGCCCGCCCACGACCGCCGTCTAATAGGTCAGCACCCTCCACCCGCCTCTCTTGCCGGCCCGATTGATTCTCTTGAACTTCTGGAAGAAACGGACGTCATGCCCTGGATTCCTCGGTGCTGTTTCCTCCACTGCCGCCCAACCACTGTGTGCTATGACGAAACGGCAACATGGCGTTTCTCCGCCTTCCCGAGCAGATGCAACGTCCTGAGCCTGACCAAGCGGTCTACAGGGGATAGTCGATGTACATGCATTGGGGTTGCGCGCGACTCGACCCTTTCCGAGAGTTGTGTTATTCGAGGCAAGAAGTAATGCTGACTGGCCATTTTCCGGTACTCAATTGCCGGGACAATGTCTGCGCTATATTCCGGACGGCTCTGTCGTCGTGAGGTGGGGAGGGAATGGGTGCCGCTCCGGCGTCGCCGGCGTCCGGGACAACCCAACGCACCATGGCAAAACTCGCCAAGCGTTGCAACGACACACGAAATGTCAAAACGTATCCATGGAAAAATTGCCTTTTCAGTCTTTGCTATCCCCCCAGCTTTCCGTTTTCTCCCTGGCAACTTTGAGACAACCCTAAACCTGAAGCTTAACTTTGCCGGCCACGCTTGGAGATCACACGATGAAATGGCGACAGACGCAACTCCGCAATCGGAATGTGATTTATGAGTTGTTGCCAACGCCATATGACTAGTCAGGTCGTCGGTGATGAAAGAAGTCTCCTCCGTATTATAGCCCATGTCTGCCCGACTGGGGGAACTGGGGATAGAGGCCAGATTCAAACATCGTTAGCACGCATTGCATTTCCGGCGGGAGCACGGCTACAATGTACCTATCGTCATTCGCATATCTTGCCCGATCCTCCGTTGTCTGCGTGGTCTGTGTCTAACTCGATAGCTCCATTTGGAACAGACGAAGACAATCGCAGAGACGGGCAATGATATGGACCCTAAGAGGGGAGCCCGGTAAGAAGACAGTCAAGCGTATCTATTTGTTCCCGGTGCCAATGAAGCCAGTGCTCCGTCCGTTGTCAAGTCTGATGATCGATTAGTGGATGTGGAACCACGACTCTTGATCGCGACTCTGTACGCTCGAGGCGTATACTCATGGAATAGAGCATCTTTAAGAGGACGGGCTATGTCAACGGGTTCAGAGTGATGATACAGACCGGGCCTGTCCCCTGAGAATCGCGCGTGGACGGGACGGCGGCGTGGGATGGCCTACCGCAACACTCGTTTCTTCCGTCCCTTCCGGTCCCTCTGCTGTTCCTTTGCGTTCGTCTAGGACCTGATGATTTCGGGCCAGGTAGGACGAGCGACGCTCAGACAACAACAAGAAGTGCCTGATGGTACCACGTCCACGATGGGCCACCTGTCTTCACTCACGGACTCGGGGTACTTGGAGAGCAGGTGTCGGTCGCACATGTGTTCTTTCGGAAGGGGCTAGAGATCTTCCATGACATCGAACTCGCCACTTTGGAATTTAATGATAGAACTTCGACTCGGTTGCGACGTAGACGATGACAACAAGTGCTTTAATATAGCCAAGGGGAACCCCTCAGACCCAGTGTCAGAACCCAGTCCTTTATCAGCGATTGGCGACGATCATTGATCCATCTAGCTCGCTCGTTCCATCCTGGCTAACCAGATACGTGTTGGCTGAGCCCGCTCTTCGCCGGTTTCATGGCTTCCCCTTTCACTCATCTCTTCTCGGCGGGGGGAGCGGCACCTCCGGTGGTCGGGAAGCCCATGAAGATCTTGAAGTAGTCCTGTTCAAAGCAATCGTCAGCCATCGCGATACCATAATAACAACGGCATAAAACAAGCATCAACTCACGTAGATCATCCACTGAAGACCGGTCAGGGTACCGATCATAACGATGCGGACGGGCAGACCGTTCCAGAGGCCGCCGAAGCCAATGTCCTTGTAGATGCGCCCAACGGCGGCGCCGAACGCCTCGCCCTGCTGGCGGTTTGCGTTGAGCTTGCTGACCATGACGTCGGCCGGGTGGGAGACAATGGCGCAGAGAATGCCCGCGAGGTAGCCGCCGACGAAGGAGACACCCGTCTGCGCGGCCTTGCTGTAGTCGCTCTTCTGTCCGGGGAGGCGGTGGTAGATCATCTCGACAATGGTCTCAAAGGAGGCAAACTTCATCATGGTGTAAGGGATCTGGCGGCCCCAGAGCGGGTACAGCCCCTTGTACAAGCCAGCCACGCCCTCCTTGGCCGTGACCTTGCTGAAACCGTCGAGAGTGCCCTTGTAAGGGGAGGGAATGCCGCCCTGCATCCGGACCTTGACGGCCTCGAATGGGCAGAGCGCGATGTCGGCAAGGAACTCAGCAGAGGCCGAGGCGGAGAGGAAGAGAAGTGTCTTGTACTTTTCGGCGTTCTCGGGACCCGCGAGGACGGAGTACTGCCTCTTGAAATATTCATAGCTTGTCCAATGTCAGCAAGCCGTTCGACGCGAAACGGTTCACACACTAGACGGGATGCCCCTTGACCGATTTGGCGTCGGACTCACAAGCCGTATTTGCAGGCGCCCTGCGCCGAGTAACCCCAGAAGGTAGGGCCCCAGCCGGTCATGATGCCGCGGAGGCCCTCCGATCTGAATATCTTGCCCCACGCCTGGAAGTTTCCCGTATACAACTTGCTGTCTACCTGGCGTCGTACCTTGACGAGATCAAGTGGCGTCACGGCAGTGTGGGTGAGCCCCTATCGCGGTGTGAGTCAACGACGACGTTCTCCGCGGCGTCTTTGGGGGTTCCAGACAACTCACACAAGCCAGGAGACCGCCGACGGTACAGGCGGCGTAGTACTTGCCCGAGTACAGCTCGATTTTGCCGCCGGCGGCGGATTGGGCCTTCGCGCTGGCTTTGTCGAACTCAGCGGTGGCCTCGGCGCTGAGTTGCTTTGCCTTTTCCTTCACGTCGTCGACGGTAGAGAAGGCACCGTAAAGCTCCGGGCGGGCTTGGTAGCGAGAGGGTCTCTGCTGCTGCTGTTGGCGGCGGAGGAGCACCCCGGCATCCTCAGTGGCCGAGATGGGCGAGGAGAAGCAGCCCTTGAGGGTGTCGGTTCGTGGGAAGAGGAACGACATGGTCGGAATGCTGTTTCGTCGGGGCGGATTGGGTATCGGGAGTAATACCGCTGTTTTGATGGAGATGTCAGTTCGAGATACCAGTATATCTTTCTATGGTTGGGCGGTTAGTGTTGAGTGATTAGCCTCGGGATACGGGGCTGGGCATGCAGTTGGGTTTCTCGACAGTGGCTAGAGCTCCAACACGGCGCAGGATAGAAGAAGCAGTGTTGCGAAAGCGGGTTAAGGGACAAGTTGGGGACGCTGGTTTTCGCTCACCGAGGTGACGAGCTGAGGTCGACTCTGGCTCAAAGAATGAGGGGAGAGGAGGTTGAACGTCACGCGACAGGAATGGCCGTTTGCAGCGTAGGAGTAGCTGGGCACCCTCAAGGCTGGACTGGCAATTCCTAGAGAAGTAGAGGAGATGGGCTCACAAGGTATAGTAAGGCAGGGAAAATGAGGTCACAAACTTTTGTGTCAGACACTCACGCACATACACAGGAGAGAGGACGGAGCAGGAGAAGGAGTAGATGTTCTGAAGCAGGTTTGCTATCTCCTGCGCACTATTAGGGAAAGGCGTCCCACAAGGTGACTGGACGGGAGTCTCAAGAGGAAGACGGCAGGAGAATATTGGTTCGGATGGCTGGACTAGGCGTCACCCGGATGTTACCAGTACCTCGTCCTCGATCGAGCTGTCGTGCAGGGCATCGCGGTCTCTGGGCTGAGCTGTTGGAGCTATTGGAGCTGGCCGGAAGTGCATCAGACGCAGGAGTGACATCAGGAGTGGATAAGGGGGCACGTACGGGGAAGACGGAGTGGAGAAGTTGCCTAGCCGATATGGAGAAGGAAGTCCATACTGTTATCGCGGATAGCGGCTTATTGCCGCTCGTGTCCCGGATTTTACGCAGGGAATAAAGTCGCGAGCCGGCGAGGGCATGAAGGTTCATGGACCGAGATATCAAACAATCACTTGTTTTGCAGGATCAACATAGGGATTGAACTCGTTGTGAACGGGTCACGCACGGTCATGTTGACTTCGACCCCTTCAGCCGAGACACCAAGCTGTCTGTCTATCTCTCTAGAACCACTCGTTCAATGCCCTGTCGTTGGCGTTGTTGAGTGGGGAGGCGCAGTGTCGGTGAAGGGCCAAAGCTCGGGCTGTCGGTGCAGCTCAGCGAGGTGAGTGAGAGCAGCCGTTGCGAACCTGGCTGGATGACGGACTGGGCGGGTAAGTGATCCGTGCACCCCCACTCAGCGACATCAAACTTAGCGGCCGCCCCGCGGCGCCGTCCGTGAGCAAACCATTACCGCCCAAGACACTCAGGTCCTGTCCCGCCAAATCTTTCAGCCCTGTCAACATCGCCCCTCCGAGAAGAACCCCGCGATACGATAACCACCCGCCGAACCTGCGAAAGGCTCACAGCCTCGTCAACGTACACAACACCGACCCGTGCGTCCTCCAAACGTAGCAACAATGGCGGCCCTGGCTCCCAATTCCACTGCCGCGGCGGCGTCCACGTCGCAAACCAGCGACGCTTCCGCCCCCTACGTCTCCAAATGGTCCTCTCGCTACCGCGGTGTACGTCTTCTCTTTCTTGCCCTCGGTCATCCTCTTCAAAGGATCGCCTAGCTAACGATGCATCCCGCCCCTCTCTTTCAACAGGCCACCATAGAAGACATCGACCCCCCCGCCGCCCTCTCCCTCACCCCGACCGACCCCATCTCCCACGCCCTCATGTCGGCCTTTGAGCGCGACTACACCCATTTGACCGTTGTCGATGCCCACCGCGCCCTCGTCGGCTACCTCGCCATCCCGCACCTCCAGGCTCTGCTCGACGCTGGCAAGGTCTCGCCCTCGGACCCGCTTTCCAAGGCCATGGTCCGGTTCCAGCGCAAGGGGCGCAAGTACCGCGTCATTACCATGCAGACCCCGCTGGAGGAGCTCGAAGCATTCTTCGAAGGCGACGGCGTTGAGGGCCGGAAGAGCCACTTCGCCGTCATCACGGACGAAAAGAGGAGGTTCGTGCTGGGCGTCGCGACGGTGCAGGATCTGGAGGAGTTCGTCAAGAGGAGACCGGCATGAAAACGTCTTTGAGGAACGAACAGAAGAAAATGCGGTGTTCGCTTGAGTGGAAGAGCGGCTTTATAAGTCGGCAATGGTAACGAAAGGAGCTCTCCACTCGGGCCCGCGACGACGGAATGGCAGAGGTTGGTAGCATCAATTCAGGCGTTGGAAGTGCGCATGAAGCAAGAAAAGCATTGAGGCGATGGCTGGAGACAGGCAGACGATTCAACATTGCTTTGCCGTTATACGCGGCTGCGTACAAATCATCATAGACGGGCAGTAGGCGTTCCGAGACGGGTTCAATTGATATTCATGCTCTCAAAGTCTAGTCCTGGTAGGAGACGTCGCAATCATGTGTGCGACGGCGTCATTAGCCTCGTGCGTGGGTGTGAAAGCCATTCCTCTCGTCGTAGGTGCATAGCATAGCAGCACCTATCCCGTCATCCAAGCACAACTAAGACGAATTATCCGTCCCGAGCCACCAAATACAGTGCAGCCATTCCAGGGCAATGACATGTATCTAAGGGAGCCAGTCGTAGACGAGGCGGATCTCGACTCTCTTGCCGCCCTTTTGGACGAGAACGTTGCGCGTGTAGCGTCTCTCGCCTTCGACCGTCTGGAAGCCCCAGATCTGGGTGGCGGTCCAGCCGTTGTCAATGCTCTCGACGTGGCTGTAGACGTAGCTCTTGCCGTCGGGACCCGTGGCCTCGGCCTCGCCACCAAGCCAGCCCTTCTTGAGAAACTCGTCCTCGATCTCCTCGAGGCTCATCCACTTGCTCTGGCCGCGGACAGTACCAAACATCCAGTCTGAGTGCTCGCGGAACTCGAAATCGAGGCAGCGCTTCTCCGAGGTGCCCTTGAGACCTGCCGTGGCGAATTGGTCAATGTCGATGTGCGTGACGGGCTGGGTGCCCTCGCCGGGAGGGGAAGGCGGCGCGGTGTACTGCTTAACGTCGAGGGTGATGGTGGCCAGGCCGACGGCTTTGCGCGTCATCCAGCCGATGCCCTGGAGGGCGAGGGCCGGCTCGGGGGAGTCGGAAAGGGTCTTGTTCTGTAGCAAAACGTTAGCTCATTGTAGCCACTGGTCGCATGGAAATGAGAGTTTCATGGCAAGAAGCAGTTAAACTTACCATGACCCACTTTCCAGACAGGTCGGCGATCGTCTTTGTTGCAGGGGCAGCCATTGTGTTGAGATGCGTGAGTGCGTATGATTTGTGCCATGAGGGGTCAATAGTAGAGAATAGCTAGGCAACTATTTGTGTTGTGGCGAAGTTATTGTTTGGTTGGTATAGGTAGGTAAAACCTTTGCTTGGGTGGCGGAAGAGAGAGTGGAAGGTCGACTTGAGCCCTACGCAGAAGAGGTGGGTAGATATAGGCCTGGGTGGAAGGGTGAGTATGGCAAGCCAAAAGGTGAATCACCAACCCGGGAAGTCACTTGAGGCAGGTACGAAGTCAATTTCAGGCACGCGCTCCTTTCCGTTTTGCTCTTTGTTTTTGGGTTAAGTGATTGGTGGCAGTGAGGATGAATGGATAACAGGTAGGAAGCTGGGCTGAGCAACAAGTGACTTGGGTTCAAGACTACAGACGAAATGGAGTGCGCCTAATCCAGAGGATCATGCTTCACCAAAAGGGACACGCTGCTGCAAGGCATGGGTATCGGTTTCTAGGTAGGTAGTTACAGTTACCAAGTCAGGCACAGGACGGATAACCAGCCCAGGTCCAGCCAAGTACGGTCATTGTTAACACTGGGGGAAGCATCTTTGACAAGCGGGGCGGGGAAGCACCCCGACCCCTCCATGGCCCCTACACTCGGCCACTGCTACAGAGTACTCTTTCACATGATGGAGAGCTCATTCATTCGTAATCTGTCGCCCTGAAAGTTGCAAGAGCACACCAAACCGCCTAGATGCTGATGGGTTTGACCGAGGCCCAAAACACCATCCACTATGCCAAACCCTTGGTTTGGATGTTGCCCATGCGCCCACCCGCTACCACCCACCCACAAGCTGCAGCTGCAGTCAGCATTCTAATTCCCCTCCCACTACAAACCATCCATCCGTGTCACCGCGTGTGCCGACTGAGATACCTGTATAATTACAGAACTCTTCGCACATTGAATGAAGAGGTGAAGCGTCAAATCAATCCCATGTGCTGTTTCTAATCTAAACGAGGGTGCTAAGCCCGGTCTAAGGGTAGATAAGGTAGCAATATGAACAACAGATGGCTACCGCAACTGAGGGCACTTTCTGTGCGCCTCGGAGTTATGGAGTTAACGGTTATTTCGGCCCGATCTCGGCCCAGCCCATCGGCGATCACGAGGGGACTGCCACGAGCTTTGACCCGGGCAGTAGGCCTCGTAGAGGCCTTAGGCACCCAGAAAAGGGGTTCCTACGGGCCAAGTCGAGGGCAAAGGCCGGGCGCAAGGGCAACACAGGTTTTTACTTAAATACAACATAATATACGCACATTTAACCCTTATAAATTACCCCTATTAATTTAATAATTAAGAGTCTTATTTATTTAGAAATTAACTATAATAAGTACTGTAAAGTAATTTCTATATACTAAAGGAATATAATAATATAACTAATAACGTAAAGATTACTCTAAAATCCTCCTCTAACTGGACTATCTAGTTTAAGCAGCTACAGTCTAAGGCTAAAGCCTACAACCTATAGGATTTAATTAACCTATTAAAGACTGATTCTTGCGCGCCTAGGGAGGCCATCACAAGCCTCATAAGGCGTCCTACACGCCCTAAGCCACGCGATCACCTAAAGCAATAAGTAACGCATACGTCGTTAGCCGCCCCAGGCACTTAAGAGACGCCTAGAAGTCTATCCCTAGCAGCTAGCAATAGGACCCTAGTTACAAGCATAGCAACTAACAATTAGTAAGCTAAAGGTATTTACAAGCTCTTACTAAGCAACCTAGTACTATATAAGGAGTACTAAAGTAAGTATATAGATGCGTTAAAGGAGTATAAAA
>PUHP01000178.1:28832-39645 GCA_006783085.1 Colletotrichum shisoi | reverse complement strand
CACGCACACACACACACCCCAAATTCTATCAAGGGAAACATCCGCGTGCACCAACCACACAACACCCTTTTTCGGTGTTCCTCGCGTACATCATGTCCATCGACCGATTTCGACTCGTCTGCTTTTCCCATGTCTCGCGGAAACATGCCATGCCATGATGTCCCGTCCCCACCCTCGTTGCATCCCGACCCCTGGTTCGTTCCTCTTCTGGTGTCAGCCAGTATCACCGGCCCGTATCTCGGTCCACCTCCCACCCTCTTGGCACGATCCTTTCTTTCTAGGTACCCATCATCCGCTTCCCTACCTGATGCTACCTCCAACCCCCCCCCCCCCTACTTGCACCATCTTCACACTCAACCCTGAGCCTCATTCTCCATCCGAGAATGAGACCCATGCATCCGATCCCCATTTCCGTCCCTTACTCGGACGTCCAGTCAATCAATCCACGCCCACCCCTATCAGCTCGCGGGCCAAACCCATCACCACTTGTTTCGGATTTCCATTTCTTCAACCTCGACAACGTGAGGCCTCGTTTTCTCCCTCCGCCGTCGCTGTCCTCCTCCTAACTCCCCAAGCCCTTCCCTGACAGGGCGCTGACAGGGGCCGTCCGTCGTCCGTGCAGCCAAAGGCCTCCCGCGCGGCCGTCCCATTTTCCGCCGTACTCGGTCAGAACTTTGATTCACCACAACCGAGCATGCTCATCACCTTCCTCTCGCAATATCCCACCCATTCTAGCCCCCCCCCCACGTCCGCCACGTAGAAACCGTCCATTCATTCACACCCCTCCAAACCGTCCATTCATTCACACCCCTCTCTCTCCCCACCTGTTTTCTCTCATCACAGAACACAAAAGTTTCCTGGGTCTCGCCATGCCCGACGGGGCTGTCTACAGCCCCCAAACCTCGTGGCTAGCCACCACCACCCGTCGGCCAATGGCGTGTAAGAGATGCTCTTGCCTGGATGTCGTTGCCTGTCGGCCGTCTTCTCTACCGCCGGAGAAGAGGGAGCAGTCGGCCGGAGGAGCGCCGCAACCAAAGCCACCACCTCCCCCTCTCCCCGGTGCCATGTGTGCGCCATCCTCGAAACAAAGTTGCCCCCCACGGCACCCGATCATCTCGTACGAATCCTTCCAGACGTCTGTCTGCTCATCGAAACTTATCTCCCGATTCAGTAAAGTGTCTGCGTGATCGGTTGCCGAGCCGGGGGGTTCGATTCCAGGTTGCTATTGGTCATCTTCCCCTTGCCTTTCCAATTGGCTCGCACGCAGCCAAGACTGACCCGAGTCTGCCTAGGCAGGTAGCCTAACGGCGGCATCTCGACTCATATTCAATTGAGGCCGTCTTTTTTTTCTTCTTTTTTTTTTTTTTTTTGCCACTCTGATGTTGATGACTTTGAGCTTGATGTTGGATACTGACTACTCCTTGGGCTTTCCTGGGACTCGTCTATTCAAAGCTTATCATTTCTAATGCAATGTCTCCCTGGACAGGCCAGGCTACCATAGACTGTCCCCTCCCCTCCATTGCGACCAGCTCAGTTCCTGCAGGTCTGGTTGCCATCCTGTCTTTACTACCCCTCGGTTCCTGACCGGGAGGGTTGCCAGTAATGCCGCGCCCGACTGAGATGCCAGAGGTAGAGTTCTGCTAAAGCGTATTCAATGCCCAGCATCGAAATCAAGCCCAAAGAAATAAAATGCAATGAGTCTTCTTCCATCGTTGGAGAGTATCCAGTACTGTCCGCGTTTTCTGCTGTCGCCCGTCACTGCTGTCCTGTGAGGTCTTTTTGATAGAGTGTGGTGATACAAATTAGACGAGGGGAACGAACAAGATTTTGGAAAGCAGAAAGGAGAAAGATGTTTAGAGTACGCGAAAAAAAGCAAGCATGGAAAAGAAACAGAAAGAAGCAGTAAAGAACCTCGCTTGTCCAGACGATCCTGTCATCCGTCGCATGCACAGGCATGTCCGTGTGCCTATCCCAACCTGAACGCCTGGTATCCTCCCTCGCCAATGCATCGAAGCCCGCCAGTAAAATACAGAAGCCAAAAATCGAAACCGTTGCCGAATGCCTGTAGAATAGAAACATGCCGCCGCGTGATGAACCCTCTCCCGACCGGACTGGGGTGGGGAAGAGGAAAAGTGCCTCCAAGGCAGACAGAGAAAGCCGAGGACCCGCCGATGAGAAGTGAAGGCATCTCTTGTATGCTTGCGTTCAACCCAACCGTCCGATGCAAAACCCAGTGCCAACGCTATGCAAGTTGAGGGCGAAAATGGAAAGAGAGAGCAGGTGAAAAAGAGAGAGCGCGTAAGGTGGAGAAATGACCTTGATGCGAAAGAAAGAAAATAGGATGTTGAAATGGTTTCGAAGTCGGAGAGAGACTGGGGGGCCGTAGGCGTGGTGGAAGGTGTCGTTTGTTTGTGGCGCACTGGGGTGACAACTGATAGGCCGTAAAAACCGGTTCCGTAACGTTCGTGATCTCGTTTCTATCTTCGATCACTTCATTGCTAAACTTCATGGCGGGGCGTGAGGGCGAGAGATACTAGAGGAAAGCGGGAAAGTGGAGATGGTCAGAGTATGAAGGTGTCCGTGGTGGTCATCGGCCAGATAGTCATCGTATAGTGGATGATGGTGCAGACGAAGACATCAACCGGTCGTGGCCGACAAAGAGTAGAGATAGCTGGGGTGCAGGTAGTGTCTGGGAAGTCGGCCTTCCTCTAAAGTAGTAGAGGTAGGCAACCCAGTTGCTGCATTCGAAAAGCTCCAGCGTCGGGAAATGCCATGAACAGCATCCCGTCACCGAAGACAATACTCTTCACCGATAGTGGCGGGAGCTCTTGTTCGAGTGGTTGGAATGGTAGCCAGAGTCGGAATACGTGTGTTGTGAGGCGTATTGTCCGTGTCCTTCTGAGTGGGCATGGCATGCGTATCCGACCAAGATTGTTCTCTTCTGGATGCTGTGTCCCGGGCGTCCATAGCCGGCACACCTGTCGATGGCGTGCTGGTAGTAGAGGCACCGGCAAGCAGAGTAGAGCTCGACAATTTGGTAGCACATTGTAACGGTTGGACGGAGTGACTTGGTAGACAAAGGTGTTGATCGGTATGGGTGACGGTTGAACAGCTTTTCGGTATAATATGCGAGGGGAGACCGAATGGACTTTATCTTCTTCAGGGGAGTGTGTGTGCGCGCGTGTGTGTATGTGTGTAGCTGTGGTTTTTTGATAGGGTATCGAGATGAGGGACGACCAGTGAGACTGAAAGTTGCCAAGTCTGATATGCAAAAGAGCAAGAGGATATGAGGCAGGAAAAGAAATAGGAAAGGAGACTCAAGTGAGTGTGATCGTGATGACTTATACGGAAGCAGATAAGAGACAAAGAGATGGGAAAGAGCGAAGGCATCACGGCCTTATAGGTCCCGGCAGCCTGGCAGCCGTCACACGGTAAACAGTTCGCAAAGAAGCGTCCCAGGTCTAAGGCAGCAGTGGACCTTGACAGTGGACAGTGGATGTCATGAGTGAGACTAATGACTAAGGCTGCATCTTGTGCATTAGAGCGAAATGCAGACAGAGTACCTGATGGCGCAGGGTAACGACCAGGAAAAGGTGCCTTGCACCTACCATCATGGCCCGGTAAGGCGCAGCAGGGTTGTAAAAAAAGGTGTGAGAAGAGGAAGAGTGAGTGCGAGAGAGGCAGAGGTGAGCAGGCGGAGAGAGGGCGTCAGAGGTCGAAAAACGGGCTGGGGGGGGCGTGGGTGGGTGGGCGTGCCAGACAGGGCAACAAAGGTGTGCTGTGGTGTGTTGTGTGTGTGTGGATGGAGATGGATGGGGGTGATATGCTGGGATGACAGGGAAGAAGGTAAGGGTGGTGGTAGTGTAGGTAGTGTACAGGCACTGCACATATGCTGCATATGGTGATGGGGAACCGGGTCGGTCAAAAGAGTCATCCTCATCCTTCCCAATCGAACCAGTTTCTCAAAATGGACACTGCCGGCTTTGTCCCCGTACTTTGGGTTGATGAGGTGCAGCAGGGCTGATGCGGGATGGGCTGGGACGGGCATGGGTGGGTGGTTGTACGAATGGGAGAGAACCGATGAAACCCAATTGGTTCCGTTCTGCGTTGTTGTCTGGAAGTCGGTGTAGAGGGGGGAGTGGTTTACGCCGAGGGAACGAACGTTTCTGGGAGCAAAAGCACCTAACCTACCTTCGGTAGACAAGGTAAATGCACAATCACCCTTGCCGTCGTCCGTGTTGCTGCCGATCCAGGCACTGCTCTCTTTTTGTGTCATCTGTCAGGTACTGGGTGCTGATGCTATGCTGATGCTGCTGGTACTTCTGTCGCCCCTGTGCTGTGGTTGCGCTTAAAGGGCGAAACAGAGACGCCGGAGAGTGTCTATTATCGGCTGGCTGATCGCACTGCGCATCGACATCCGCACCGTCGGCAGCAGCAGGCAGGGCAGCGTACAGAACCCAAGATAGCTCCATGTCTTGGACGACGGGGCTGACTCTGCATCTTCGCACCGAGTAAGACATGAGTTTTTGCGCTTAGCCATATCATATACGGTCATTGCCCTTAGCCGCCCAAGGAACCCCCCCCATGAGGAACATTAAGGTGTGGTTGCGTTCAGTTTTGCCATGGACGAGATTCCTAATCGATCGCGGCATAAGCTCAATCGACCGCCATGATGTGTATTTTCAGAACTCGTCTGTCGCATCCAACAAATGAGAGGGCCGGCTGGACAGGCACCTTCGTCGGAGCAGGGTCCATTAGCGTACGGCTGCGTTTGCTAAAAGAGGCTCGCGAACTGCTCCATAGAATCCGTGCATCCCACAGTGTGGTCGCGAACACTCACTCGCTGGATGACCACGGAGCCCTGTCGACTCTGGCAAGATTGAAGAAGCGCATATGCCAGGAGTCTCGGCATCGCGCTTCGTCTGTGCGCCATCAAAGTTGCTACGGGACCCCCAATGATGATCCGTCGCCCGATGAATTTGCCGCCTTTTGAGGCCCGCAACACTCGTCGTTGAGAATGAGCCAAAGGACTGTTTTGAGAGCATTCATCTTGAGCAGTTGGGCGCGTTTCCCCTTACAGCACAGCAAGCCAGGGGGGATTCGAATCGCATGTCAGGTACCGTGCCGGATTCGGCTACTGTTGCACAAGGCTTTCGCTGTGATGGGCTGGCATGCGAGCGGCCGCTTCTGATCCTCGTTGTACAAAAGGCGATCGACCGGTGCCAAGAGCAAAACGCCGTGCACTGACTGGACAATAAGCGTACACTATACAGAGCAGACCGAGTCGAAGGCAGTCGTCCCTGTCGAGATGCCGATAATAGATGGTCGAAGCATACTAGCTGCAGGTTGCAGGTTGCAGGTCGCAAACACCCTTGAACCACCAAAGTCGGGACCGACGGCAGATGAACGAACGAGACGACGACCTCGCGCTGACCATGACGGGAAAGGATAGTCATGCGTTAAGGCTGGGTGAGATGACGGCTGTTGCCGACCATGTAGCACGTCGCCAGGGTAAGGCTATGCTGGTCACCAAAGTTGGGTTGAGGTTCCACTGAACCTGGTGGTGGCCTTCACGTCGCCCATTGGCTGTCGTACGTGCCCGATCAGTGCTGGTGCTGACAACGGCCGGGAGCTTCTGCATGCGAGTGTTCCATGTTCTTCCCATGTTATCGGGAGGATGGTCAGATCAAATGCGCTTAGCAGCATGTCGTCATTGGAGGCCATGTCGAGATCAGACCCGGGCACCTGGTGAGCGACGATGGGCAACCCTCCCGGATCGCTGGGTTCCTGGTGATGTTTGATGAAGAGATGCGATGCGATGTCAGGGGTGGGGAAGAGGTGAGAGGTCCCGATGAGTTGAATGTGGTGAGCATCTCCGAGTCCCGCAGAAGCAAACGCCAACGACGTCTTGGGCGCCCCCAACGGCTCCCGACAACCCCCCGTAAAGCGGCCAATGCAGGTTTCACAGAGAATGAGATCTCATTCGACCGATGCAAACGCATGTTTGAGACCATGATCGACAGGCCCTTCCCTCCAAGTCCAAGGCTCCGGTATTGGCCCGGCTTGCTGTCAAAGTTTGAGAGAATGGCAAGGAGACGACGGATAGTGTCTTGGTCAACCTAGGCCACGCTGCGCTGACGATGATCTTCAGGCTAGTTCATCCCTGGGTATCGCCAGGCAGGTTGTTGGTTTCGAATGCTGCGAGGCGGCTCGACACCACCATCGTCAGCACCGTCATGCAATGCAGCTTTCACCGAGTTCCGCTGGGACCTCGGGAGTTGACAGTCGCAAGCACATGCGAAATAGAAAGTTGACTGACACGCGGTGCAGGGCAAGCGTGAAATAGTGAGGGAGCCCAGGAGAACGTCGACGAATAGTTGATGACATTGACAAAGCCCCAAGTGTGAAGGCTGCAGAGTGGCTGTAGGTCAACGTGGGCACCGGGACGCAAGTCAGCGGACGTATTTGGCATCATCACGGAGAAGTGTAAGTGGTTGTGGTAATGCTGCTGCTGCCGTCGGCGGTCCTGGTTGTGACAAGATGCATAGCCGGTGGAGGGAGAGGTGCAGGTCGTGCGGTCGGTGGTGGATGACAGAAACAAATTCGATGTGAGAAAGGGACTCGATCGGGCCTGGAGCCAGTGGCTGCTCTGGGCGACTGCAGGGATATCCTTGACTCTGAGCTCCAGGTTATGGGAAGGATATCGGATGGGACAGGGAAGAATGAATGAGGGAACCGAGGTAGGTAAGGATACCTAGCGAGAGCTGGGGATGCGGGTTGTCCAAAAAGGGCAAGTTCTTGTACTTGATTACGAAAGCCTGCGCCCGCCAAGGCCGTCAATTGGTCAAATTCGCTGGACCCTGACTGGCATGGCTCTCACGTGCTGTTTTGAAGCCCCACTCTAGCCTACCTACCTAGGTACACTAAGGTACCTGGGCCTAATTGTTCCCACAGACACAGTGTATAGGTACTACCTATGGATACCAGAGTACTACTGAGAGAGAGAGAGAGAGAGACTATTTCCCAATGACATCCACACAAACCTATTCCTGCATTGCGACCTTTTACAATTCGTCCATCTATCTGTGGCGTGTCGACTGGGATTTGGCTCTGGCGGTGCCGAAATTCGATGCGTCACACACGATATCGTTCCCGTGATAAAATAACGGCCGGCTTTCGTCGCGATGGGGGCCCCAGGCCTCCGCATCGCTTTTGCTAGTCGGTACCCCACCCACCACCCTCCCTCATTCAGGCCGTCCAAGCAGACGATGGTCCGCTGTCAACTCGTCCCATCCATCCATTTCACGGTACCTATCTTGGGGTGTGGCCCACGACATCAGCTCGGTACGTTCCAAGACTATGTCACGGTCGATGAACTGGCGGCCGCAGCCAGACGGGCCTTTGTAACCGGCTGTTGATAGAGGCGCCCAGGAACGGATCCAGGAACCCGTTAAAGGCGACGGTCAAGTGGATTCGGTAAAGCCTCGTCACCAGCGCTGTCAACCAACAAGTGCCTAGCATTCGCGGTACTGCGCTGCACCATTAATGCAAGGCCAACACAGGCCATCTCGTGCAAAACGGGCCCGATACAAGACCTGCGTGCATCTCGTGCAATACGGGCCCGATACAAGACCTGCGTCAAAAGTCCTGCTGTATGTCGTACCCAGGTTGCCGCAGCACCTTGCCTAAAAAAGTCATGACACTCGCGCGCGCTGCGTGTAACCCCAACTCTCGACTTGACCTTGACAAGACTACGACGACTCCTTTGGCAGCCTACTCCCACCAAAGGCCATCATATCTACCAAGACATGTCTACGCACGGTAGACTGCCACATTCGGGGCACCATGACTTGGGCCGCGCAGACGCGGTGTATCCATGTGTGCGCGTCCTCCGGTGCCCGATAACAATGGATCGGTGCGACCTGTCTCAGTATGCCGCCGTACCCGTGGCTCCGACTGTCCGCCGGGGCCCATCTGCGGAACCGAGCGGAGAGGTGGGCGTTGCAGAATGACACTGACAGGCCACTGACTGGGTACGGCCATTTTTCCATTTCCCTTTCCGTCTTTGCACTACATTCTGCATCCGCGACGGGATTCGACTGCAGGGCTACCTTGACCTATCTAGCGAGCGGTACCCTCGATAGCGCGGATTCCTCGCAAAGAAACATCCAGGCTGTGCGCGCGCCCTTATATCCGGAGAATGTCGGCATCCTTATCCATCTGCGGAAGCGTCGAGCAGGGCCACGGAACAGGCGGACAGCTTACCATCACCATGCACCTCGAATGACTTCATCTCGTTAACGGACGCTCAAGGCATCAGCCTCGTCAAGTCAATTCAACAAGCACTCACGCGCTCCACTCTTGCGAGGGATAGTCGCTGGGTGCAAGGGTACATTGTCTTACAGGGAGCGCAAGCGATTGGATGACGACCGAAAGCAGAGACATGCTCCTCAACATGCCACTGGACGTCATCCATCCATCGGCCGCATACTCTCGAGATGATGACCCTTGCCCCCTTAGCTCCAGCACAGCCTCGCAGTCAGCAAGCCACCAAGGGCTCAACCACATCACCGAGGCCAGGGCCAGCAAGGCAACTATGACAAGCAGGGCCTCCTCTTCTCATCACGGTGGCATCGATAGTTGTAGGTCCACTTAATCCACCGCTCAACGCCGTTACCCCGTCCTTCTTACCACGTCTTGGCCGGAGTCGCCGTCGGTCTTGTGTGGGTCTTCCTGCTCGACATTTCCACACTTCTGCGCATGCGACTACCTCCATGCCGCCCGAACCACTACGGACGCCGGCGATTCTCCCTACTGTATTCGTACCTACTGACCTTTCCACACAAGCGAGAACATGCAGTCGTGTCACCGGATGCCTGTCTGGTCGGCCTGAAATCTCACCGCTCACCATCTTTCCACCGCGAATGTACTCAACTACGCCTTTCATCTTACAAATGACTTCAATCCGCGTAGATGCCCATCCGTCATCGACATCAGTGGACGCACCTACAAACCCTCACTTTCGCCAAACGCCCCGGTCACGATCAGTGGCCGGTGATTTGCCCTCATTCGCCTCACTCGCCTGACCCTACGCCGTATCTCTAATGTTCCAGCGTCTTTTTTTCCCCCACCCCTCCCCTGCCCCATAACCGTTTCCTTCGTTGGTCCCTGATCGTGTCTCAGAATCGCCCGCCGCCGTTGTTGAAACTTGACGCCAAATGAAGGCTAGTGTCGAGTCGTGCTGAACCACACTTGGGCTTGGCTCCGTGTCCCCAGCCACGCCCCGCCTCCAAATCCGTGGTACTCGGCCGATGCTGCCCTTCAACGGCTCCCGTGCCGTCCCAACTTGGCTGTCACTCTATTAACCGTGCGACCTACCGCAAAACAAATCCGACGAACGTCCGACCTCATCAGGCCCCCGTTAAAAAAGTCCCCGAGTTGTGCCGCAACTTACTTCCTGCTCTCACACATATGTCTCAGCTCCGCCGTTGGCCGCTTCCCGCGGCCTCAAATCCCTGGTCCCAAAGGGGAGAGATCTTGTATTCGTCGGATGCCTGTTGTGCTAACAGCCAATTGAGCTTCGTCGATCTAGTAACAGCAGCAGCGGCAGTACCGGTAGGACCCGCGGCGGAGTCATATCTGACTCCTTCGCCTTGGACCTCTATATTGAAATAAGTCACCGCGGTGGCAAAGGTGAGGCTCAACGAGATCGGGACCGCTCCAACCATGCCTCAGCTCCGTCAAAGGCCCCCGGGCGTCTAACGAGCTTGCTCCTTCGGGCGCTGCATCACAAGCGAGCCACCTCTGCTTCGCTTGGTCTTGAACACGTCCAAGCTTTGACACGCCGATCATGAACATCCGCGCGGATCCCGCGGATCCATGGGGTCGGATGGCAAACACCCGCCCGTCTTTGAAGCCGAATCCTGCGAGGCATACTGCGCTTCGAGTCTCCACTCGCTTTGCCGCGCAGCTGTCCGCGAGCCTGGACACATTCTCATTCTCTCGTCGAAGATTGGCACAATCCCCCCCCCATTGTCGGTTCTCTGCCGCTTGAAAGTGAACGAAGAGTAAGTCCATTTTTAAAGTGGTGACCGAGCGCCATACCGATATGCGAGGTCAAAGTCAGAAAGAGCGGTAACACGCCCAAACAAAGAGCGAATGCCGGTTTCAAGCGCGTATCTGCTCCACAGTCAAGGGTCTCTTTCAGCTTGGCTAGGATATGCCCTTGACGTTGGATACATATCCCACCGTGCTGTCTAAAGCGGCACACATGCAGAAAGAGCCATATCCTCCCCGAGAGGAGAGGTCCGGCGTCGTGTGTCAGGGGGTTGCGGGAAATGGGGGGGGGGATTTGGGAATTGACTCGACTGCCTACCTACTCATGTTTCCCTCCCTATGATTTCCCGGTAGACCAACGAACGTGACCCATGGCTATCCGCGCTAGGAGGGAAAAGATAAGTTGAGTCGTAAACCACTCGCAAGTCCCCTGTCTGGCAGACACCACGGAAAGGCCTACGGAGGACTCAGGAAAAAGAGGGTTAAGGAGTGTGTGAGAGAGAAAGAGAGAGAGAGTGTGTGTGTGTGTGGCACACACAACCAAAAGCCTCGGTGAATCTTACAATCTGGGATACGCCACTTGGATCTTGACGCATCTCCCACGCCGTTTCTGCTGCTTCTTTCCCAGCGTCTCGACACTCCTCTCGTTCCGTCTTATCCCAAGAGCCCGTGACACCCCCCCCGGGCAAAGGGACCACGGCCTATCTCTCTCTGCTCCTAGCCAAAGACTGGGGTCCAAGAGGGGGGGGGGGGGGGG
>PUHP01000178.1:509-13152 GCA_006783085.1 Colletotrichum shisoi | reverse complement strand
GTGCGTATAACATTTATGCTGGCACTCACATCGGGGTAGGTAACCCTTAGCAGTCACTACCAAAGGAGTGGCTCAGCGGAAGTCGGCTGGCGGGGAACATAGAGATGTAGACCGTCATGACTTTGTGAATCGGACTGTTTTTGCTGCAAGGAAGAACAGGGGTGGGTGGGTAGGCAGGAATAGTAGAGGACAAGGCAGAGCTGGATCACTGTCCAACGGAGGGGACTATGGTATGGTCCCTTTGCATGGGTAGCTAACAGATCCTACAAAAGACTTGCAGCTACTTAAGAGGTACCTAGGCAGATATAAGAAAAAAAGAGCACGACGGAAAAGGCAGTAGAGCAGACGGCCGAGATGGGCAATCACATGCCAATGGAATGCAGCCTGCGCACCTTGATCATGCAGCAACTTTTGCAGGCACTGAAAGGAATTGCGATGCCTGGTTGATTGGTTGTGTTGATGAAGCTCTTATCGATTGATGGTGGGGAGCATGAAGTGTGTGGATTGATTGCGGTGCTGTCTAGTTGGGGTAAAACTCGACAAGACGTCATCAATCGGCAGCCGTTGTTGGGATTCCGGCTCCGGACGGACGTGGCAGACTTCGGTCCCAGGGGGAAAAGAGGGTTGGCAAGAGATTGTGACAAGACAGAGAGAGTACGGACATACAAGAAGAGAAAAAAACTTCGAGTCCGGGTATTTCAGCAAGGCATCGATCGTCCTTGGTGCTCTGGGTCCAATGTCTTTTACCCTTGAATGCGGAAGAGCAAACGAGCGGCGGGCAGCGGTTTGGGCGAACGAATGCAACTTGCAAACCAGGGCTTCCAGAACAGAGCGGGTGAGATGCCACTCGGCTACTCTCGGTTCGCACGTAAAAACCTTGTACCACTGCACACTTGTGTCCGCCGGGTCGACATGTCGTACTGTGATGCAGACGGATGGAGGGAGGGCTGCCTCGTGATTGGAGACCCCAGGACGTTGAAGTGTTGAAAGCGCCATTCGCTTGTGCCTACCTACATCCGGGTTTAGCCTGCGATGAGTGCCCGTTTGAAGCATCCGCAGGTGTGTAACAATACCTTAGTCTGAAGGACGATGCGGCAAAGAGAAAATAGGTCCGGCCCATCTAGCAAAGGTCTGACACCGGGGCAGCCAAGGCTAAGAACGGATTGTCGAGAACCAAACTTCTCGTCCAAGGTACGGATACCTCAGGTAGTATCCGCCCTGTATCCTTATCTCGTATCTTGTATATTGAGCCAGATCGCGAACCTGAAAAGGCGACCTGATTAGAGCCCGAGAAGCTAGAGCCCCAAGGCGCTAACGAATAAGAGACAGCATGAAGAAAGAAGAAGCCTTGAACCCTGGCGAGAAGGAAGGAAATTCCCAGGTGCTGCCGCGGCCCGTGCCCCCACAATGCGCCAACGCACCCCGAGATGCCCAATTGACAATAGGAACCCGCTTTGCTGCCTTACCTAAGCGACGTCTGGCCACTCAGAGAGCAGTTTCCCCCTTTTGGGCTGCGCTTAATCCCCATCCCAACCTGCTGGATCGACCCGGTTGCCGGGGCATTAATCGTCCAACGCAACACAAACACGCACACACGCATGGAAGTCGCCTCGTCCTCTCACACCAGACCGACCAAGACCCCTTCTCCAACCGGCACTCGACCCTCAAATGTTCAGCCTGCGCTCGCTACGGACTTTTGCCATTTCCTCCCTTTCCTCCTCCGCAACCGCCGCCGTCGTGATACCCCTTCGCCCAGATCCCTAGAGGACCTGTCCTCGCCATCCCTTTGTTTTCTTCTCTCCTTGTGTATTAACATTTTTCGGACGGTGCTGTTGCTGCTGTCGCTGCTGCTGTCGATTTCGGACTCGAGCATCGCCATCACTGCCTCCTCGGCTCGGTCTCGGTCTCGGCAGCCACCATTGCTATCGCAGCAATCGCAAGTATATCATCGAGAATCGCACCGTCCCTTTTGTCTCTGCCCAATTTTTTTTCTTTCGCGCGCCTCAGCACCATTATACCCACATCCTACCAAGCCACCACCAAGCCACCGCCTTACCGCGGCATCAACAGCAAGATACACATACACATCAACATTATTCACACAGACAACGCCAAACCAGCAATATGGAAAACCTTCTTAGCCTCGCCTTTGACGGCCTCTCCTCCTACGACGGCCCCAAGGTCCGCAAGGGCTTGCGCCAGGTCGAGGGTCTCCTCGCCCAGATCTGCCTCTCGTCGCCGGCAAAGACGAGATCGCCGACAGCGGACGACGAAGCAACCCGCCGCGGCGCTGGCGGGAAGTCTCTCGCTGACCTGTCCGACGATCCGGCTTTTCGCGAGTTCTTCAAGCTGCAGGAAGGATTTGAGTGGAACGTCGCCATGCGCCTCATCAACACGCTCGACCGCCTGATGGGCAAGGGCACCGACGGTCAAAACGACCTCCTGATCCTCAATTCACTGGATCTGATACAGGGCGTCCTGCTGCTGCACCCGCCCAGCAAAGCTCTCTTCTCGCGAGAGCAGAATATGAACGTACGTCTTCACTCTGCTTGCGACGCCCCTTCCCTTGTCGCAAATGCTGACCTCCGCGCCCTCCAGCTTCTCCTAGACCTCCTCGAGCCTGTCAACTGCCCTGCGATCCAGTCTGCCACCCTCCTCACTCTCGTCACCGCCCTCATCGACACGCCCACAAACACGCGCACCTTTGAGGCCCTCGACGGCCTTCTCACCGTCACCTCGCTCTTCAAGTCCCGCTCTACCGCCCGCGAGGTTAAGTTGAAGCTCGTCGAATTCCTCTACTTCTACCTCATGCCCGAGGTCGCATCGGTCCCCCGCGCCTCCGCGACCGCCCTCCACCAGCGCAGTCCCAGCAAGCTCGCCGCCTCCACGACCGCCGCCGATGCGAGCCACGCGCGGAACCGCGCCGGCAGCGAGTCCGCTGACACCCTGACGACCGAAGAGAAGCAGGAGCTGCTGGGCCGCCATCTAAGCAACGTCGAGGACCTGGTCAGAGACTTGCGGACGTGCACGCCCTTCGGGGGTGTCGTTTGCTAGCGTCTTTTTCCTCACTGGGGCTCTCCTGTTTCTCTCTCGGGTCTCTGGTGTTCCGGGCTTTTCTGACTTTACCATCTTTGGCTTCATCGTCCTTCCGCAACCATCTTGTCTGTTGCACTTTTCGATCGTCATTAGCATCCTCCATATGGTTTGGCGTTCCCTGGAGGGTTTTAGGGACAGGTGTAGGGGATACAAAGGGTCATTCTGTTTTTGTTTGTCCTTTTTTTTTTTTCCATTGCAATATGGGGCGAGGAGTTTCCTTTTCTTTTTTTCTTCTTTTTGGTCAGGAAAAGGGGGAAGTTGCTCATTGTAAAGAAAAGTAGCAGTTTCTTCTTTTCATTCATTTAAAAATCGCAAACCACGTGCCATCAACGTTTCTTTTCGAGTATTAGGAGCGCGCGGGAAGGAAGAATAAAGCCCGTGTGTTTTGATTCCTATTAACCACATCGTCATAATTGCAAGCCCGTGGATTTATCTTTGTATCCCAGGGGTGGCTGGCGTGTCCGTCTGTAGACAAAGAGACATGAAAAGGAGAACCCAGGGAATGATCCTCGACATCGTTGTTTTTCTTCCGCCCTCCCTCTCCCTACCTCTCCGACGGAGGACCCGGCGACCTGTCCAGGAAGGAAACGCTCGTGACGCTCCTCGGCGTCATGAGCGACGGAGAAGGCATCCCCTGTGAGGAAGGCGACGCCAGCTCGGAGCCGTACAGCTCATACCTCCTCTGCGTCGTGTGGGGCGTCGCCTCCGCCTCGGTCGCCGCCGCCGGCACGGCCGCGACGCCGTGCCCGTATCCCCCGCTCTTGACGCCTACCGAGTCGATCTCCACCGGCGCCACGACGTCGCTCGGCGAGTGCGCCTGTAGCGGCACGCCCCTGCCCCCGCCCCTGCCCGGCGAGCCCGCCGCCTTGTCAAACGCCACGGTCTCCGTCTCCGTGTACGGCCCGGTCACGGCCGTCGGGCCGAAGTAGTCCTGCGTGGCGCCGCGACGCGCCGTAGTCCGCGATCCGGACGTGATTTCCGACATGGCGCGTGCGCTCCGGCCCGGTCTCTCGCTACCGCCGCCGCGACCACCGCGACCACTGCGCCGGGACATCGATGCCGTCGTGGTCCCTCGTCTCCGTCGTTTGATGAAACAGAACCACGCGAGGAACCCCGCCAGTGCGAACCCGACAACGGACACGCCGACCCCGATGCCCGCCTTCGCGCCGGCCGACAGCTCGCCCGATCCGCCGTCGACGATCCGCACGTCCGTGGCCGTGGGGCTACCCGCCGCGCACGCCGCGGTGCCGCTGACGATGGTGCAGCGCTCGAGGTTATCGCAGCAGCCCCCCTTCCCGTCGTTGCACGCGTGCTGCGTCGTTGCCGTGCACCCGGGGTCGGCGGGCGTCAGCAGGCCCGTGACGTCGGCGGACGAGGTGGTGGCGGGCACGGTGCTCATGCAGCTGCCGCCCGAGACGCAGGTCTGGCCGTAGGCGCAGCAGCCGCCGCCGAACTGGGCCTCGCAGCGGAAGGCCGAGATGGAGGGGCACGCCCGGCCGCAGCAGGCGGAGGAGACGGCGGTGGTCAGGGAGGTCGAGACGACGGCGCCGCCCATGATGGTCTCGGACACGGCACGGGTTACCGTGGTCGGGCACTGGTAGGCCGTCGCCTCGCAGTTGGAGTCGCATTTGGAACCGATGCTGCAGCACCACGCCGTGTTGTCCGGCTTGACGTAGCAGTAGTTTGTGTTCGCGCAGCATATTTCCGGGTGGCCGATGTCGACGCCTGGGATCCTGGTTAGCGAGCGCCCGTGGATTCCTTCCGCCGTGCCTCCGTTGTCGGTGAAAGGGGTTTTCGGAAGGGGGTGCTTCTTACATGAGTGCCAGTTCGGACGGCAGATCCCCCCGTCACGGACCGCGAGCTTGGGGGCATCGATAAAGAAGCGCGGGACCAGGGCTCCTGCGGCGGGCGACATGTCGACGGCGGCATATCTTTGTCGTGCGGCCGCGCTTGCGCCGACAGCCAGCGCGGCGACAGCGAGGGCCTTCATCTCTCCTCTCGATGTCTTCGCAAGCGTTCGGCTCGAGGTAGATGACCGAGTGGGCGGATACGAGTTTGGCAGGCGCTGTGTTCGATTACACTTGAGAGCATATTTCTCTCATGCCATGAGAGGTTGCGAAATAAGACCTAAGACCTCGGAGAGGGTCGCGGGCGGGAGACAGGTCGCAGGCGCAGGGACGGGTGGCGACGACGAGCAAACGCGACCGAGGGAACTCAAGAAGACAGATTTGATAGAGGCAAGGGGAGCGGAGGCAACATGTAAGCAAGCGAGCAAATCAACGGATGACTTGTGGGTGAGTGGTAAGGGCGGTTGCTGATGCATGCGCCTGAATGCAGCATAGCCTCAGCATCTAACCCCGTCGATGGATGAGAATATAAGCAGAGTCTCACCCCCGAGGCGTATCCGAGCCTCGCTGATGGTCTCTTTCCTCCTCCTCTTCAAGCAGCAACAGGGGTTATCGCACCCTATCTGCCGTGGCTTTTCGGACCAAGATGCGGGAAGAAGGTGCTGGCCTCATCGATCACTAGCAGCAACACACCCGCAGGTCGCGGTCGCGAAAGGATACTTGGCGTGCATATCCCTATCAAGCTGCACAGCAGAAGCAGAAGCAGGGCGGAGTTCCCTTTCCCGATTCTTCAGTCAGGGAGGAGGGGGACGGGACTCTTTCCCTTCCCCCTCTCGGCCGCCGCCAGATGCAATGGCGCGCCCGTCATGATCGGTGGCCTGGCTGGGGCGCGTTGGTTCGGTGCGTTCGAGCTGGGCCGCCGGGCTGCATGGCGGGCGCGACGCAAGGCATGCCTGTGCAATCTCGCCATCCACTCTTGTGACCGCGGCTGTAGCGGTGGCTGGATGAACCGCATGTCCGAGATTCGCGTAGAGGCCTATCTCCGACCATGGCCCGCTTAGGAGTAGGTGAGCAGGCGCCCAAGGGGACGGCTGATAAAGTAGAAGTCGTTGCGATGCAAGTACACTGATACACCCTTTTTCCTAAGTCATCCAAGTCACTATACTTGAGAACTACTCTGGTTTTCCAGGGTGCTAGGACTCTCCATCGAAGGGAATGATGGTTGAGGTGTAAGACAATCCATTGATGCTCTCCTTCGTGGTGACGACCGTCAAGTTTGCAGTTTGCCGTTCATACTGTGACTTGAGCTTCGTCGGGTTGGGCGAGAGACGAATCCTATCCTCGTCCGGTTTGTCGCTAGGAGGAATGGCCCCTATTCCATGACAAAATGGCCATGGATCTGAGGTATTGGGGGCGACATGAAAAAAAAAAGAGAAGAGAAAGAAGTCGCAATAAGGAACAATGCATTCAAAAGTTTATCGGACAAACAAACACTCGGTGCGGGGGGGGCCAGGCCCGGCCCGGCCATCACTGGCGGCACCGTGGCACGGATTGCCGCCCAAAGGCGCGCTCCCCAAACGGCGCCCCGTCGCCCCCCTTGACATTCTGGAAACAATTCAGCCTAGCGGTTCCTGGGTAGACACCTAGGTACGGATACCCATTACACCAAAGCAAAAACGGCAGAATCGCTTACTGCTGCGGGCGGTCAAATGCGCAACCCCCACCAAAAGCCTACCCCTCCACACCACGCAGCGCACTTCGTCAGCCCCTCCTTTCCTCATCTGCCGTATTTTGATCTGAAGATATTCCCAACTCCTCGTGCATACATCCGACCCCCCCCTTCACCCCGATCCTTCCACGCGCACGCCCTCAACCCACCCAATCTACCCCGGCTTCACTTCCGAAACCTCCTCCTCCTCCTCGTCGAAAACACATCAGCAACAATGCCCACAACACAAGCACCACCAACAACGACGGCCTCTCCGCCAGAAGGTGCCTTCCCCCTCCCCCTCCTCCTAACTTATCCCTCCTCGCCCGCCGGCTCCCCCGTCCTCATCACCCAGGGCGCCGAGGCGCGCCTCTACCGCACAACATTCCTCTCTCCCGACCTCCCCGCCGCCCTCAAGTACCGGCCCCGGAAGCCCTACCGCCACCCGACCCTCGACGCCCGTCTCACCCGCGCCCGCATCCTCGCCGAGGCCCGCGTCCTCGCAAAATGCCGCCGCGAGGGCTGTCCCGTCCCGGCCCTCTACGCCCTCGACGAGGCCGCCGGCTGGCTGATGCTCGAGTGGATCCCCGGCGCCCCTGTGAGAGTACGCATCAACGAGTGGCTAGATGGCGTCGTCGGAGGCGGTGATGCCGAGGGTGATGCCGAGGGTGATGCCGAGGGCCGCGGGGAAGTCGGAGGAGCAGGCACTGGGGAAGCGGCCGCGCGCCGGCGCGATACACAAAACGCGGTAGACGAGACGGCCGGGCGCGAGAGACGAGACGCGGCGGACCTCACTGGCCTCATGCGCCGCCTGGGGGCCGCGATAGGCAGGATGCACAAGATCGGCATCGTCCACGGCGACCTGACGACCTCCAACATGATGCTGCGGCCGCCTAAGCCGACTTCTTCCGCCACCCCAACCACTGCAATCCCGCCTACAGACGACGCAGCGTCACCGTCGCCATCGTCCCCACTCGACGGCGACGTCTTCATCATCGACTTCGGCCTCGCCAGCCAGAGCACCTCGGACGAGGACCGCGCCGTCGACCTCTACGTCCTCGAGCGCGCCTTTGGCAGCACTCACCCGCGCGCCGAGGTCTACTTCCGTGACGTCCTCGACGCCTACCGTGACTCATACAAGCAGGCGCCCGTCACGCTCAGGAAGCTCGAGGACGTTAGGATGCGCGGACGCAAGAGGAGCATGATCGGCTAGAGCAGAGTTGTAAGAGACGGACGCCGCCAATACAAATATAAATTCTAAATTTCGAATGGTTTCAAGAAAACAACATCAAACTCAACAGAAAGCTCAAGAGGCTCGACAGCGCAGAAATTGAAATCGAGTCAGGATGATACCCTGAGAATATTCCTTTCTACCTCATCTATGGTACCTCCCTACCCCCATCTACATCATTCTCTCTTTATGTGTGCACAGTTATGTATTTTGTTCAGCTGATTTCTCTGATCCTGAGAAGCAATCTGCTGGGATGCCACCTATGATGTCGCTCTACTAAAGGTGCGACAATCCCCATCCTCATAAAAAGCGACGCCAGGTATATTGTAATGATGCCGTGATATAAAACGCCGTGTCATGCTATTATTAGTCAGTTTCCATACCGACTTCCTGAAATCCCAGCTCCACTGCAAAATTGTCTCGGCCACGGCAACTGTGGCGGTGACGCGTACGCACTATCCCGTTTCCTATTATTCTTGTTTGATAGAGCACTTCGTCTCAACCCACTTTGCAAACCGCACCGTCGGGATGTCGAAAAGTCTCCAGAAGACGTCGGCCGCCCAGATCACGGCGGGAATGCACCCCATGGCTCCCAGCACGAAGCCCGCGTTATACCACCATCCTTCGACGCCAGTGATGGCATAGACCCGTCTCTCAATCACGTAGCCGACAGTGTGCATCACCGGGCCGTGCATTAGGTAGAGGGCGTAGCTGATCTTGCCGAGATACTGGATGGGAGCGAGGTTGAAGAAGCTCTTCCACCTTGGAGAGTGGCCGACGCAGAGTACGAAGATGACAGCACCGATGGATTGCCAGAATCGATAGCCTTCCGCATCCCACCACTTGGGAATGAAGGAGCAAAGCCAGACCCAGCCGGGTGTGATCTCGTAGTTGATGTCCGGTTGGCACATGAAGTAGATGGACAGAATGCTAAGCATCGCCCAGCAGAAGCCCTTGAATCGGTTCCTGATCGGTTGGGCCTCATTTGCTGGCAGAACGGACCCGCCGACGGGGGTGTTGTTGCCCATGATCTGGTCGTATTCCGCAAGCATCATGCCAAAATAGAAAAGCAGTAGCTCCCAACGATTGTTGCGGTAGGCGAATGCGATGATTGCCCAGAGGAAGAGGAAGCGAAGTCGGGTTCGAACGCGAGCCAACCCAATCAGGGTGACAAACAGGTACATCGAGCAGCGGAACTCGACTGGGATGGTCCACAGGTGAACATCGTAGGCTACGGCCGTGTTAGTCTGCGGAGCGACGGCGTCCCGGACGGCCACTTACATGTGCTTCCACCAAAATTCTCCCAGCCAAACATGTGAACAAAGTTGAACATGCTCCACATCCAGTCCGTCAGCTGCTCTGAAAAAGTGTCCAGCGGCTTCGGGTGAGGCTCCATGACGTTCTTGTGATACGTCCGATCGGTGGCGAAGTCTCTGGTCCACTCGTAAACGCCCAGTTGTAACAGCATCATGATGCAAAAGGTCGAGATGGCGGTCGGCATATACAGTCTGATGAAGCGGCGGAAGATCAACGATGTCGTCGTCGCCGAGAAGTCTTCAAAGTTTCCGGCCCGTGCAAGCTTGATCGGTTTCATGGACAAGGCATAGCCCGAAATGACGAAGAATAGACACACTGCTGGCGGACCCTGGTAGAACAAGCGTAGAAAAGGCATCTTGAGTACGTGGTAGTTCTTCTCTGATGAACCCCAACCCTCGGCAATGATGAAGGCCTGGTAGAAGTAATGACAGAAGAAGACAAAGAGGGCGGCAAGTCCACGCATGCCGTCGAGATGTGATGTCGGGAACAGCTTTTCGGACCGGCACCGTTCTCTCGTGAATCGGTTCTGGACAAAACTGGGGAGCAGAAAAATGAGGCCACGGATGGCTGTGATACGCCATGGTACGGCGCGCACGTAGCCAACGGCACCCCGAGCGACGGTGGACCATGGTGGTATCGCGAAGCGGGCTTCGAGGTCGACCCTACCGCTCTCGCTCTCAACGTCGGACAATGTCTTCTCGTCCAGGAGCCCCATGCCCTCTTCGTGTGACATGGACACCTTCGAAGCAGCGTGTCCGTTCATTGTCCTGCAATGGAACCGGAGTGTTTTGGTTGAGGGAAGGAGGATATAAAGGGGGGAAGGACTCTCTCAAGGCCGGACGGTACAAATAGCAAGCGCGGCTTGGAGAGACACAAGACCAAACAGAGTCAAGTGGTAATTGATGGGGAGGCGCGGAGGAGGGAGGGTGGTGTTTTTGAACGGGAAGGGCCCTTGTTCATCAGACGATCCGGATCTGCAGACGGGAGGGGGCTAAAAGGAGAGTGGAAGTAGAAGTGGAAGCTAGCGAGGGAAGGTAAATGGAATTGGGAAAGACACAGGCCCTGTCTGTAAAGGAGGAAGGATGTTTCCCGGGGGTGGATGATGTTTGTACGTTGCTGGTGCTTGTGCTGTGTAGACGTGTGCGTGTCTGGTCTCGTCTGTTCAACGAGCCCGTGACCCTGACCTGGACCTGGATCTTGATGTGGGCTTAAAGCAGGACCTTTGATGCAAGACCCGGGATTCCTCAGCGTAGCAGTAAAAGAGCATGGGCCGGGCAAGGGAAAGGGCTGTGGAGAAACGGATAGATGGCAGACAGAATAGGTATGTACCTAGGTATATCTGTATTCGTATACAGTATGCGTATGTGAAAAAGCAACCCCCCAAAAAGAAAGGGTCCGACTGGGCTGAGATCGGAACGAGCTTCAGAGCATAACAGAGTAAAGTTGTACTGATGGGCAGACAGCAGCTGCAGAGACAGATATGCGTGGGGCTTTTGGGGGAAGAGGGACGGGAAGGCGGCTCTCACCAAGAGGGCAAGCTCTTTAGGCAAGCAGAGACGGTCCAGAACCAGAGAAAGAGCGTCAGCAGTGTGGGTAGAAGGGGGTCTGTTTCAGGGTGCCATAGTCGAATGATCCCGAGTGTGACTGGCAGCTATGACGGGTTTGGTAAGGGATGTCCCATGAAAGCAGGTACGCTGCAGAGATGATGCCGCCAAGCGTGTGAGATGTACCTGTGCAAAATGGAATATGCAGCAGCGGTTTTTCTCTCTGTATCTCTCAGGTGTGTGTGTGTGTGTGTGTGCTCGTGTTTATGCTGACTGGATAAGCACACCAGATAGAAATGACGTGTGGGAGCTGATAGCTACTTTTCGAAATGGGCAATTTTAGGGTTTGAACTCCAGGTTCATACGGCTTGGGCAGCTCTCGAGTATAACTCTGTTTAAAGTAAAAAACTATGCTCGTTCGTTCGTTCCCGTCTGTCTTGGGGGTTGACACCAGAGCAAAGAGGCTTGATCGTCGGCAGGGGGGGCGCCTAGGGGACCCTATCATGGGGAAACAGACGGCACGCAGCTGGACGGCGAGACGGGCAAATAGGGCACCCGCGGGAAGCCAAAAAGAAACCGAGGTGCAGATGTCAAGACCAACAAGAGCCGCAGGAGCCAAAATAGCGCTTCGTCTGTGCACAACTCTGGTGATTACACTAGACCGCTACCCTCGCGAAGTGTCTTGATGTTTGACTTGTGGTGTGGTGTCTATGTGTGAGTGTGTGTGTGTGTGTGCGCGCGCGCGTGCTCATGTCCCGACTGTGCAACTTGTCGGTGATGATGCACGGCCGTCCAACAACCCAGAGAAATCGGTGGCAAACCAAGGGATGAAACGCAGAGGAGCACGTCGGCTCGAGACGAGGACGAATAATAACCGACGGAAGAGAGAAGAAGGAAACGATGGCGGAGAAGCTGTGACGGGCACGGCGAAAGAGGAGGATGGGACTAAAACGAGAGCCTCCGGCGGTGAGTCCGCACGAAGCAGCAGAGCCGAGCTGCCTTGTCTTGTTGCTCCAAGAAACATCGGATCCATTCGGCGGACCGGGGCAGGGGTTTCACACTTATATGAGATGATCAAGAGGCGAGAGTAGGGGGAAACAATGCGAGAAACAGGGGGCTGTCCAAAGAATTGGGGAGGCAAGCCGAATCAGGAGAAGCCGGAACTTGAATATTCGTGTGAAAAGGGGCGACAAACTCGTGAATATGCATAGGTATCCGTACGATAGATAGTTATACAAGGGACAAGGGGGAGGGAGGTAAATACAGAAATGGAAGGGGTATCAAATCTCCCACAAGATGGCGATGAGACTAGACATTGGCCATCGGACGCTCGCCCACCTGCCCCAGATATGCAAGCCTCCTAGGTTGCGTGCGTCAAGGACATACGGATAGAGAGTCGCTCAATCAAAATCAACTCCAGTTATCTCTGTCCGTTCACATTTCGTCGCTTGACGCCTCCTGCCCCAATGGTTCTTATCTGCCACCCCGGATCATGGCGCTTCGAACGTCTCCCAAGAAAAGGAGAGAGAACCAAGAGCATAGGCGGAGCTCCAGTCCCCGCCGCGGCGCGCCGCCCATCACATCATGTCCTCCCCGCCCGCCGCCCCTGGTCCTCATCCTCTCCGCCGGCACTGCGATGCAGGGGCGGTTTGCTAGCGTGGACGGAGACAGATGTCGATGTGCGATGCGCGAGCGGCATGACTGGGCACCAAGGGGGTAAGCCGTTAAGGGGTCTTGGGTTCCGTGGGGGGAGGCAGTGTCACGGCCGCTGCTCACCATCGACACTGGAGGTCTCGTAGCCAAGACCAGAGACACGGCAATTTACGACCGATAGCAGGTCTCTGCGCATGAGCCATCAGGGCTTTTCTTCACGGTGTTCCGGGGGGGGGGGGGGGGGGGG